>MNCI01020579.1:26243-36620 GCA_015680685.1 Gnetum montanum | reverse complement strand
GGATAATAACCCTCACAAGGACCCTCATGAGTATCTTGGAGAACTCACAGTTGATCTATATTGAGAAAACACCATCAAACCAAGCCATTGGGGCATACTTTGTAAAGTTCCCCATTGATCTCCATAAAGTACTTGGCTCGGTGAAGAAACTATTGTTTCTTCTTAAGGTCTAACTCTTGTGGTGTTTGTTGGGTAAGGAGATAGGTACGAATGCTACTATACCAATTTGTCTCCATGGGTGATTGATTATTCACTACACCAACAAAGAGGAATTCATTAGGGAAATGATCAGAAATTGGATACTCATCCTTCTTGTTGTCCCATTGTGACCGAGATAAATGATCGACAACTATGTTCTCGGTGCCTTTACAATCAATCATCGTTAAATCAAACTCTTGTAAGATTACAAGCCATCATATGATATGAGGACTTACCATTGGCTTATTCATGAGGAACTAGATTGCACTATGATCTATATGTATATATACTTTGTAACCTAATACATAGTGCCTAAAATTTTCTAGTGTAAACAGTAAAATCATTAATTCTTTCTCTATCATAGTGTAGTTAAGTTGTGCACCAGTGATACTTCTACTTATACAATGGATGTAATATAGATGTTTTTGGTCATCTAACTATGTAAGTGTAGCTCCTAAGACATAGTTGAATGCATTAGTCATTATGTGAAATAGTCTAGACTAGTTAGGAGCTTGTAGAATAGGTGTTTCTACAAGATTTTTTTTATAGCTTGGAAAGCTCATTCACATTCCCTGGCCAATTCAAAAGGTATGTCCTTTTTCGTTAGTTCCACCAATGGTTTGGAAACATTTGAAAAGTTATCTATAAATCTGCTATAGTAGCTAATTATTCCAAGGAATGACCAGATATCTTTGACAGTTTTGAGTTAATGGGTAATTCCTTGGATAACTTTGATTTTCTTGGGGTCTACCGCAATCCCTGTGTGTGAGATTTTATGTCCTAGTACTATGTATTCTTGGACCATCAAATGGATTTTCTACTAGTTAAGCCTCAAATTGGTTTCTACACATCTTTTTAGCACTTGCTTTAACAGGTCCAAGGCTTGATCATAGTTTGCTCCGTAGGTGGAGAAGTCATCCATGAAGACTTCCACACCATTTCCTATCTACTACTAGAATATTCTTAGAACTAAGCATTGAAATGTTGTAGGGGCATTGCACAAGCCAAATGGCATTTTTTATATGCAAAAATTTCCCAAGGACTAGTGAATGTAGTCTTGGCTTGGTCTTCTAGGGCTATTTTTATTTGGTTGTATCCAATGTACCCATCTGGAAAACTATAGTATCGATGCCCTGCGGTGGTGTCTAAGAATTGGTCAATGAATGACAATGGAAAGTGGTCTTTAAATGTTGCCATGTTTAGTAGCTGAAATCTATCCATACCCTCTATTTACCTCCCTTTTTAGGCACAATAACTAAGGGGCTAACCCATTTGTTATCAACAATGGGGTATATGAACCCAGGCTTGAGAGGCTATTCGATTTCTTCCTTAACCACTTACTTCAGCTTTGGGTTCAATCACCTTTGTAGTTGTCCTCAAGGCTTCATGGAGGAGTCAATGTAAATTCTATGTCAGCATATCCTAAGATCTATTCTAGTTAGTTTGGGATATGACAAAGAAAAGGCTTTAGATGATTTATTTATTACCTTCAGCAATCTTTCTTTTTGTTGAGGAGCAAACTTTGCATTAATAATTACCAGTTTTCCATTTTTAAGAAACATGTATTCGATATCAGTGGGCAATGGTTTCAACTCAAGGGTCTCCTGCTTAAATTTCTTAGGGATTTCCAACTTCCCCCAGTTGATATTTTCAAGGCTAAGACTTGGAAATTGGTGGTGGACTTTCTCTAATGTGTCTATGCTATTAATGTAACTACAAGTTAAACCCTCAATTGGTTCAATGCATATGATTGAACTACTTTCTTGATCAACTATCGGCCACTGGGTGCCTTCCTATCACGTGACTGCTGCATATAGGAATCTTTGTATGTTAATCACTAGTGCACATTGATTGCATGCAAGTAATGTTAAACTTTGCAAAAACCATGACCTTTGCATGCAATTGCACCCTCTGTCACTATATGTGATGCATGTAACTTTCTTCTTCTCGATCTTCCTGAATGTGTTTTCCTTTGATATTTTTATGGAAAGATCATGGATTCCTAGGCATGCATGGATGGTGCTTAGCCATGCCCTTTTCATGATGATTGGGAAATCCCCCTTATCGTTGTTCACCTGAATCACTAGGAAGTCAGTTTGGTATGACCACCCACAAATAGTGGTGACAATGTCCTCCACTAGTCCCAATGGGACAGTGATGGACTGGTCAGCCAGCTCTAAATGGATGTTTCTCTTTTTCAATGGAGGCAAGTTCCAGGCCCTATACATTTCGTGAGAGATTAAATTGACACCAGAACCTAAATCCAAAATAGCTTTTCATGGATCATTCCCAATAATTTGTAAGTATATTAGAGGACTTCCTAGATTAGATAATTTCCTAGGAATATGGCCAGCTTTTATCCAATTGGTGACGGCATGAGTTAACATGACTATATGTGTTGAGCATGATTTTTGAGCTGAAAGGAGCTTTGAAGCTTCAAGCTATAATGAGGCAGTTGGATAATTGGCCGCTTGTGATTGCAAGGGCTTAGTTGGACTATTGGTTCTAAAGAAAGGTCTTTTTTTCATGTGGTCATCAGAACCAATAGCAGGTTAAGAGTTAATAGTCCTTGTGGCATTATGTTGTTGTGGCTGAGTAGGGATTTCACCTTGCATAGCTGGAGCAAGGGGTAATGGAGTTAAGGATGGAAGAGGTGCAACCGGATGACAAGGGTGGTATGTTTGTGGAACATCACCCCTAGTGGAAGGAGTCCTATAATACTTGTAGGCTTGGTAGTGATGTTGAGGAGTAACATGACTAGTAGAGTCACATGGAGAGATTGGGTGCTGCACGTAATATCCATATGGGTTAGGTTACCAATAATGATACTGTTGCCTTGGTGGTGGAATTCCCCATGATTGTGGGTGCTGCCATTGTTAATATTGCTCAATTGGTTGTTGTGGAGTTCCACTTGTATAATATGTTAATGGTTGGTGGAACTATCTTGGGTTACCTTGGGGATAAGGTAACCTTTAGGGTGTTTATCTTTTGTTTAATCGTGGGTTGAGTGCATACACCCCAGACTCCTGCAAATGGGAGATTATAGGGAAACATCCTTTAGGATGGTCATATTGGCATATCTTGAATCCACTATCATTGCCTATATTTAATTCCACAACCTCTTCAATGATGGCAACCTTTCCCTTACCCTTGATACGTGCATGTTCAGCTTCTCTATTTTTTCTTTTTTTCTGACCACTAC
The DNA here is from genome assembly GCA_015680685.1 of Gnetum montanum. Classification (NCBI taxonomy): domain Eukaryota; kingdom Viridiplantae; phylum Streptophyta; class Gnetopsida; order Gnetales; family Gnetaceae; genus Gnetum; species Gnetum montanum. The sequence goes on along the minus strand of MNCI01020579.1, from coordinate 33,220 downwards.
CTTGCTCTCTAGACTCCTCCACTATTTTGAGAATAGTTTGAAATCTATCATCCAGGGAGTCCCACATTCGATCTACCTTTTCTGATACATCCGATGCTAATTTTTGGATAGGAAAAGTTTTCCTATTTACCATCTCTTCAAGTGGTGAATCTTCTTAATCGTGATAAAATTTCACTCCCCTATTTCAAAGGGAAGGATCCCTATTATATTCTTCTTCACTCTCTCTTTTTCTTAACTCACTTTCTTCCTTAGCAACTTGCTCCAATAGTCTTTGAATTTGATGGGACCTAAGCTCATATAGTCTTCATTGGGCATACATCGTAAGGGTTCTTCTTGTTTCATGCCTAAGCCCATCCATGAGATGGCATAGTTGATCCCTCTATGAATAACCATGGCTAGGACAATGATGTAATAGTGCATAATATTGGCCCATGGTAGTATCCAAGGGTTCATGACCTCAATTTTTCCATCCTTGGATTTGCTTCCATAGGTTGGACACTCAGGAGTACGTCTGATACTTATCATTAAACAGTTCTAACATGGTATTCCACCTATTAATGGATTCTGATTCTAAGGACTGGTACTAGCTTTTCGCTTCTTTGACTATTGTCTATAGAAACAACTTAAGTTTTTTCCATTCTCTTTCTATGTTTTGCAAGGCACATGCATCATGGAATGCTTGTAGATGATTTTGAGGATTAGCGTTGTATCCCCCTTCAAATCATAGGATATTGTTCATGTCTAATATCTTGATACTACTATATTTTTCGTGCTTTTTTGGGATTCTAACAGCCTTGGTTATGTCTAAGATACTTCAAGTAGCAAGTAGGGGTTCATCATGATCGTCCTGTCTATGGCATCTATGATGCCTATGTCATTCCCTACTCTCCCTTCTTCTATGTTGTGATTCTCTAGAGTGCCCTTCTCCCCTTTCTTGACTACTTTATCTATTACTTCCTTTTTTCTTACACTTATCCTCATGGTCTTTTTCCTTGTGACTGTGTCCAGATCCCAAAGGAGATGATGAAGGTGAAGAAGAAGGAGAACCATCACCACGTTGGTGCCTGCTTCCTTCTCTTCAGTGCTCACGACCCTGATCGTAGCTATGATCGAAATGTCCACCTTTGTCATGTGTTTGTGTTCCTTTTTTAGATCCTTTGTGTTTGTTAGTACCAGAATCTAGGTTATGGATAGTTGAGTAAAGATTCTAATACACAACCCGTTGACCAAAGTCAACAATAGGAAAATCATTATGTAGGTGACTACCTAAGGCAGGTTCATCATCCTCATTTTTGCTTAGGACATGTGGGACATTCTGCAACAACTTTCCCTTCACATATTCATGACATCTCTCCTACTATAAGTTCCTTTGGTGTTGTGCCTCTATGGGTTGATACTCTCTTGAGTCATGATCATGCACAACATACTCATCATGTAAGTGCTACATACCAATTCATGTGAGATCACGAAGAAGCATACTCGGGACTAAGCAATAAGGAGGTAACACTATGTTACGTTCTAAGTCTTGCCAATGTAATTGTTCACCTTGATGGAGGACAAAGGTAAATTTTGGTACATATTCATTAAGATGAATATATACCACATGGAATTGTTGGGGGATTGGTAGATTATCATGTGTACTACGCCTCCGATGGTTTCTTGTATCAGACCTAGGTGGTGAAACACTTTCATACGAAGAAGGAGACATGATTTTCTATTCAGTGTGCAATATATTATTATTTCATATTTTTCTTCAACCATCCCTAAGGATTCATTCCAATGATGTGAATGATTTCCTAGGTTCTAATTAGTGCACAAAAAACTAAGTCCCCAACAATGGTGCCAATGATGAGTGACGAGGTATCCCTATGCTTAACTATAGGAATACAAGCATTCACGCATGATCCATTTGAATTCCAAGGAATAAGTGCTTATGCACCTTGATGGAATAAGGATAGGTTGGTGAATTGTTGTCTTTTAAAACTTACTTGTATGTCACGATTGTATGGTTAAGTAAACTTGTGGCATATGATTTTTATGGGTTTTTATGTTTTATTGTCTTGGTACTAATAAGGGAGGAGAGAGATAACTAAGTAACTAATTTAATTTAACTATTGATTAACTAGGCTTTAATTAATCCTAACACTAGTATCCATTCTCACTTTCCATACACATCTTGAACCAGTGCAACACTACTGGGATTACCAAATGCTAATTGTTACTAGATTACCAAGTGTTATACTCATGCTCAACGTGATCGTACTAAGTGTGCTTACATAGGAGATTTGTAGGGGGAGAGAGAGAGAGAGAGAGAGAGAGAGAACATTAATTAAGGAAAACATTAAATAATTGAAAATAACATTAATTAATCTATTCCGAATGCTGTAAGGTTTATCACAAAGTTCGTCTTTATTTCCATACACAAGGTGTGCTTAGGTACAAAATGCTCGAATAAATATTTGTTCACTTTAGGATAGTAGCAACCAAAAATGTTGGTGGCTAGAACACCGAGAGGTTACCGGGTGTACAACCTAACCTCAAATCCACGCAAGGGCTGTGTTGGAGAAAAAAATGGAGTACCCTAAACAGTCTTATCAATTAGATAGGGACTTAACCAATGTACAATAACCTTTCGTAAACAATTGTTTTAAAGATGTTATGTATAACTTAAGGAATAAATGTAAGCTGATAAGCAATGATGCAAAATATGGTGATAGCAAAACAAAATGAAATAGGCTTGAGTGAGAGAGTGCACCACCCCAAGATCGGGGGATCTAATCTTTGTTTGGTTGAAAGGTATGCAACTGAGACATAGTGTGAACAAGAATAGCTTACAATGAAGAGGTATGGTTACAGATCCTTGAACTACTATCAACTGCTTGCTAATAGGAATCGGTGAGCTGGTGTTTACTGGGCTAGGAGAGATCTAGAAAGTGTAGCTGATGGGGTTTGCTATTTGTCAACCCTCAACTTGCCAGTCTCTTTGCCAAAGCTAATTGCCAGAAAGCCAAAATTTCAAATGCTAATCTTCAAAGCCAATCTTTGAACATTGTTTGTCAGGGTATTTATAGAGCCAGAAGTGGGAGAGAAACTTAGTTTGGATGCCACGTGTCCTGGGTCCCATGGAGTAAAAACGTGACTATGCCATGCTGCAGTGTCACATTGGTGTGCTCTGCTGCAGTGTGATGCTGAACATGAAACTTATTGTGCTATGACCATACCGTTCAAGCTGCATGTGCCAATAATGAATTCCATGTTTGTTACAAAGAATTCCAACAATGAATGCAAAGTGAAGCTTGTGGTCCAGGACTACATCTTCCCTACCCTTGTGAGCAGGGTCAAGCATAGGGACAACTTTGGGGATAACTAGGGGGTGCAAAATAAAGCAAAATTGTTGATCCTTGTCTGTTGAAGAGATGTAAGGATGGGAGTGACCATTGCCAATAAGTTCTAGAGTTAACTAGATATGTCCTGATGCTTCTACGTGAGTGTTACGCTACTTATGCTACCTTTCATGTCAGTGTAGAGTAAACACTCGTATGTTACGTTGTGTAGCATAACGTAGTCTACTCACCAGTCATGATAGAAATTTTACCCAAAAGAGAAAAATACTTGTCTGAGGCCTAGCTAGGCAAGTAATTTTTATGATTGAAAACCCTGTCCTCCATGTTGAAAGGTCCTAGGACCTATGAAGTTCATCATTGGGACACTTTTGTTCTTTGTGTTCTCACTACGTTGTGGTACGCTGTGTAGCATAGCATAGTGTAGCAGCTAGTGTGACATGAATCCTTGCTTGATTTACAATGCTTTGTTGAGAAATTTTTCTTAGGACCCAAGGGGCAAAGTGGGACACATGGTTTCGAAGGCTAGATCATGGCTAAGTGTCATTCTTTAGACAGGGAAACTTTTCAGAGGACCTTCGCACATTTTGTCCTGCTACGTTGTGCTACGCTGTGTAGTGTAGCATCTAGTTTGCTTCAAATCTTGCCTCATTAAGAAACATTCTATCATGGGATGCCAATCATGTCTTGGTGTTGCTGCAGGACAAGCATGTTTGATGGTTAAGGTATGGGAAAATATGCTTATTCCATTAGAGTAATCTGAGTAGGAGTATTGTGATAGGACATCCCTGCTATGCTGCATAGCATAGCACAACATAGCACTCAAATTGAGATGATTTCTAACAAAACTTGCCACATTTTGTTGCATCATGTTTCTCATGCGTCAAGGATGAAGTGGGGCAGATATTCCAAAGGACTAAGTCATTGTCAATCTACATATTGGGATGCTCGATTAGTCTTCTCAAGGCCTGCTACACTATGTAGCGTAGTGTAGCATAGCAAGTTCCTATGATTAGAAAAGTTTTCAAACTATTTAGTCCATCCTAAAAACCTTTGAAAACTCCTAGCATGGTCCTTGGGTAGACCATCAACCAGGTTAAGTGTCAAGCTAGGCAAGCTAGGGGGTGTAGCAAGCTTGTCAGCCCGTGAGATAGAAATTTTGTTAGACTATATGGTCTACCCCTGGTGCCTCTTTCATGCAAACTGGCCTTGTGGTGAGGTGCCATGTTGATTATGCTACAGAGGTTTGTAGGCAAGCTCAGAAGAAACTTGTAGGCATTAGGACTTTCAAAGTGTCATATTATTTGCACAATTCAACGTGACACCATGCTTGCAAGGATCCTTGCCCAAATTTTGGGATTATGCTGAATCATTAGAATCTTGAAATTTATGGTGATTTTCTTGAGAGACATTAACAAAGAATTCAAAACACCATGAGAACAAGACAGTAACATTGATCTTCAGTGCGCTTGGACCACACTTCGCTACATTTGAAAGTACTGGAAGAGTGATTGTAAGGTAATGGGTAAAGGGATGAATTTGAGGAAATAGGTTTAGGGAAGAAATGAATGTAAAATGCAACTCTTTAAAAAACTATTTCCATAGCATGATCCATTGTCAGAGTGCTTATGAGGGAGTCAGCATGCATGGATGTCTTTCCTTTTTAACCTTTGACCTCTTACCGGAGTGCTTAGAGATGGTCAATTTATAGCTAAAGTGATTGTAAAGCAGTTGTTGTGCCATTTTTTTAGCTCTTTGCTCTTTTGTGGTTTTGTGCCTTTTTTTGTACACCCACGTTCACTTGGAGACAACCTTGTCATCGTTGTAGGACAAGTGTTTTCTCCCTGGGATGAGCTATGTTACATCCATGTGGGGCTCTGATCTACCTATAGAGGCTTCCCATGGGATGAGTTGTGTTACATTTGTCATGGGCTTGGTGGTTGGGCATGTGAAAGGGATTTATGTGCATTTGGAAAGCTTGTAAAGGAGATATGAAAAACTGCAAGTATAGGAAATGGGGATTAAATTTGCTGAAAGGAAGAGTAGTGTATGCACTCTTACGTAGCTAGGCTAATCGAAGTGGGTGCTTTGGAGCAATGTGGTACCTTTCTCTCATGGTGAAATGCATCCCTGAATAATGCCATCTTGGCTTTTTTCCTACAAACACAATAGAGAGAAAACTAGAATAAAAAACAACCATGAAGTGAAGTGAGGGCAAAGTCCTACTTGCTCTAGACACTACTAGAGTGGCAAGTGTTGTGTTTGATGTGCGTGATGTCTGAAGTAGAAAGGCCAGCATCAGTTCTGGTAGCAGTAGGTCAGAAAGGTTAGCACTAAAGAGGCTAGGAGTGGTGGTGTTGTAGGTGCTCAAGATTCCTTGCCCAAGGAAAACATCATGCACTCTAGCTGTAAGGTGAGAAGCCTAATAGCTGAATGCCTTTTAGACTCGAACGATGGCAAGGGCTGGAGGATGACAACCTTATGGCTAGGCCACAATAGTGCTCAAACTCTAGCAGCAAGTGCTGATGGCAAGAGCTACTACTAAGATGATTGGTTGTGGTAGCAGTAGCTCCAGAAGGTCAACAAGATGTCAAATGAAATCTCTAAAAGATCAACAAGATGCCAAGGGAGATGATGCTACATGTGTCCTAGAGGATTTTTTCTTGATGATGTGAACTGCATTCTATAACTACAACATCCCACCACATGTTGTCTAGGAAGTTTGAAAGTGTGCACGCTTACTTCTTCACAAGAGTCACATGTGTGCGCTAGGAAGCGTTGCACTACTAACCCAATTTAAAGTCTTAGTAGATTATCAGGTGTGCTAGTTTAAGGTCCTAGTAGATTGTGATGTGCTAGTTTAAGGTCCTAGTAGACCGTTGTGCTAGTTTAATGTCATAGCGGATGGTGGATGTCCAGTTTAAGGTCGTAGCAGACCATGCTATGGGTGCTAGTTTTACGTCATAGCCCAAGGACGTGTTGTGCCAATTTAACATCATAGCGGGTGTGTTGTGCTATTTTATAGTTATAATAGGCTATCTATGCTAGTTTATAGTCATAGCAAACTATATGTGCCAGTTTATAGTCATAGCTGACTATCTGTGCCAATTTTATGTTGTAGCGAACATTTTGCTTACCTTTCTTTGTATCTAATGTAATCCTTTGCATCAAACGTAGTATGGATTGAGGTACAAGTGGTTAACGAGATTTGTAAATTCATTTCCATCCATATTAGCCAGTTTAAACACCCCATTCTCATAGGCTTTTGTGACTATGAAAGGGCCTTCCCAGTTGGCTGAGAATTTTCTGATAGGTTCATGAACAGCCTTGAGGACCAGGTTCCCCTTTTTGATTAGCTGTTGATGTAAGTTGCAGTGATGCTTTTACCATTGATTGTCTTGGTACCATTTGATATGACCAAGTGTTTGTGTGTGCTCCTCCTCTATAGAGTCAAGATCAATGATCCTTGACTCATTATTTTGAGCCTCATCCATGACACTTGAAAGGATCATCCGAAGTGATGGAACCTACAATTCAAGAGGTAACACGACTTCAGAACTATAAACAAGACTACATGGAGCCTTACTTGTAGCTATTCTACATGTCATACGGTAAGCCCACAACACATAGAGGATT
>MNCI01020579.1:0-26070 GCA_015680685.1 Gnetum montanum | reverse complement strand
TTAGGACATATTGCCGAGCTCTTTCTCGTATTGCATACTTTTGAGCGGATGTCAAACTATGTGGGGGTTCACCATGTTGGAGGTAAGCTTTAATGTTAACATACCACTCTTGGGTATCTGTTGCACTTATAGATACAATGTGTGCTACTTAAGTAATAGGATTGGTACATTCTATTATCGAAGCAAGCAAGGTAGCGAGCATGTGTGATGGCACATTTAGTGCTAACGTGGCTGGTGCATCAGCTATAGTATTTTCGTTGTGAGGCATGTGTTGGATGTCTAACATTGTAAATTGCTTTAGTTGAGTCTTGGCTAAGTCACAATAAGGTTGCAAATGTGAAGCCTTGCAAGCATATACTTTGGTGATCTGGTTGATAACTAGTTGGGAGTCACCTCGAATTGCTAAGTGTTGGATCCTCAACTCTTGAGCTGCTAGAAGGTCCCTCAAGAGTCCTTCATACTCAGCTACGTTGTTCATGCAAAGGAATGTAAAATGATAAGTGAATGGTTCAATTTCCCCATAGGGGAATGTAAGGACAGCAGCGGCGCTACCACCTCATGTAGTTGAAGCATCATCGAAATGTAAACTAGCCTCAAAATCTGTTGGCACAGGACTTATGCTATTGACATGCTCATCCAGAAACTTAGGCTCTATTATTACTTGGTCATTAATAGGTGAATTTGTAAGCTATGTGGCTATTTCTTGACCCTTAATGTAGATCAAATTTTGCAGTTATGATGTTCCATCGGGCTATTCTACTACTCTCGTATAAGTTGGTTGTGATAGCTTGAAGTATGTTGCTTTTGCATATGATGTTAACTTTACTGAAAAATAGGTAATGTCTTCATTTTTTCAATGCAAAAAACTATGGTAAGAAAATTTCTCTCCACTTCATTGTACTTTTATTTGTGTGCTATTAATGCATGACTTAAGTAATAGATTGGGATTTCAGACCCTTCATCTCTCTTTTGACATAGCAGTGTAGTGATAGATGTGTCTGAGGTGGCAAGATAGATATAGAAAGGCCTATCCCTATATGGTGGGTAAACAGTTGCAATATGTAAAAGCTATTTCTTTAGGTTATTGAAGGCTTCTTGACATTGATCTTTCCACTCAATGTTGACTCCCTTATTAAGAAGGTGTTGCATCGGGTGTAGTTTGTCTATCAACCTTGCGATAAACCTTCTTATAAACTATACCCTGCCCTGCAACCCATGAAACTCTTTAAGGTTTGTATGTCATGCTAGGTTAACGATGGACTTAAATTTATAAAAGTCTACTCATATCCCATTTTTGACACTACAAAGCCTAACATGCATCTATTTTTTACTTTGAAAATACATTTTCTGTGGTTGAGGCATAGGTCATGCCTATGACAATGTTGAAGGACTACATTTAGATCATTGGGATGATTAATAGATTCCTTAGAATTTATTGCTATGTCATTGACATAGTTGTTTAACCATTCTAAGAGGTAATCACTAAAGATATATGTCATTGCTCATTGATACGTTGCTCCAATATTTTTCAGCCCAAAGGGAATCATTGTGTAACAAAATGTTCCCGAAGGGGTCATGAAGGTAGTTGCCAATTAATGCTATGGGTTTATATGGATTTGATTATAGCCTGAGAACCCATCCATGAAGGATAGTAAGGCATGACCAACTGTAGTGTCAATAAGTTGATCAATACTTGGCAATGGGAAGTCATTCTTGATCGTCACCTTATTCAAATCCTAGAATTCTATACAAATTCATATACTTCCAATTTTCTTGGGTACGACTACAATGTTTGAGATCCAATCTGAGTAATTGACTACATGGATGAAACTATCTTGATAGAGTTTGGTAAATTCATCACGTACAACTAAGGCAATGTCTAGTTTGATTTTGCAAGCTTTTTGTTTAACTGCCTTGACATGTAGGTCTAGAATAATATTGTGTTGTATGAGCCATGGGTCCAGGCCTAACATGTCTTCATATGACCACACAAACACTTTGACATTGTTATTAAGAACTTGTAAAATATTTTATTGCAGCTGTGGATCTAGTAGGGAGCTAACTTTTAAGGTTTTTGTCTCACCTCTAGACATAGTTACAGGGATTTCAATAAGAGGGTCCTCAGTCACATCCCTAGCCTCTAAGTCTAGGGCCTATACTAGGTGTTTGAGCTAGTCCATGGGTGTTTCTAAGTATGCTACATAAGTGTCACAAGAGGATGGTTCAAAGTCTACCAACTCTAAATTCAAGCATCTTGTAAATCTGCTATGGGGACCCATCAGGGTCAAAGGTGAACAAAGATCATCATGCATAGTTTTCTTTAGTTGAACCTGCCACAATAAGCAAACAGACCAAGTCAAGTAATACCTATTTGAGAGAAAAACATGTAATGAATACATGTAAAACAATGATGCAATATAAGAAAATTGCTAGTTTAAGGTCTTAGCAGACTGCTACTATGCAAAATTTGTAAATTGAATTTGCTAGTTTAAGGTCTTGGTGGACCATCACTAGTTTTTTTAAAATGTAAAGTGAATACTAAAATTGCCAGTTTAAGGTCTTAGTAGATCATCAATAGGTTTAAAGGCAAAGGGAATGTTAAGATTGCTAGTTAAAGGTCGTAGCAGACCGTAACAATGTAACATTGTAAGTCAAGGTTGCCATTTTAAGATCATAGCGGATTGTAACACTGCAAAATCGTGAAAAATGAAGAGACAATTTTAATGCCTTTTTGTGGTACGTTATACCTCTGTGCTATGTTGTAGTAGTCTCATGTTACGTGTTAGGGAATAGGAATATCCCTTGCTATGCTAATAGACAGGGGCGCCACGTGTCATGAGTGAAATGTGGAGCATTCTACGTTACACGCAAGAGATGAAAGTAACAAGTTTTTTGACCCTGTGGGCTATAAATAGGGGGTTATCCCATGGTAATCTGGTTACTTTCACTATCAGAGCCTACACCCCACACCCAGAGCATAGCGTGGCCTAGTTGAGAGATAGTGTAGCAGTGATAACGTAGTAGTTGACATAGCTGATACACCTAAGCTTGTGAGTAGGCAATGGCGTGCAAGAGGGAACACAACCATCAAGTGCTTGCCAACTTAGACGAAGGGGGGTGTACCCTTCGATGTCTTCCCAAGGCATGTGTTGAGGAGTGGTAGGAGGCTCCATCTGCCCAGTAAGTTGCTACGCTACCCTCATTTTTGTTGTGTAATTTATCAAGCTAGGTTGCCATTGCAGTTATTGTTCTAGTTGTCATAGTCATGACTATGGCTATGCTACAACTTTATTATTGCTTTTTGTTGCCATTTTGGCTGCTACACCATAGCTATCACCACTTTGGTTGTAGCAGCTGTGGTGGCCACTACGCTACGATCGTGCGTAGCACTGCCCCAGGCACTATTGTTAGGAATGACCGATACACTGTTGCGGGGGTTTGGGCAATTCTGGGTGGCATAGTGCATGCCCAACGTAGCGTATCATCCTTGGAGGGGATTTTTTCTTACCAAGTTTTGCGGCAGCATAGCATGTGCCTGGCGCAACGTAGTACATGTAAAGTGGACAGTTTATTTTTCTGTATTGTATCTTGCTATATCTCATGCAGTGGGGCAGGGCTAGGGTCAACAGGAATGCTATGTGTTTGTCTTATGCCATGTTGCTTTTCATTAATGTGACTATTACTATGTTACATTTTAGTTCTTATTACGTTATGCTACTATATTGATAGGCTTCTTACGCTGCTACATTAGCAAACTTGTCGCATTGCTATGCTGGGAGGCCCGCTACATTGCTACGCTGGTAGACCTATCATGCTACTATGCTGGCAAGCCTGCTATGTTGCTGCACTATTAAAGTGTTGTTCTTACTACATTACCATGGTTGTTATACTATTACTCCTGTTGTACTTGTTACGCTGTCACACTTGTTATATTGTTGCATGTCATACTTGCCACTTTGCTACGCTGCATGGGATGCAGTCGTCCTGCTACACTATGGATAACATGGTCGTTACCTTTGTGCGAAGTGTAGCTGTTACGCTACATTGGGTAGACCATGCTTGCTATTCTACGCTCGGTAGGGTATGCTTGCTACGCTATGCTATGCAGGGCCTAATCACCACATTGTGCAGAGTGTACCTACCACGTTACGCTATGTGGGGCGTAGCCATTATGCTGTGCAGGGTGTACCTGCTATGCTAAGCTATGTGTAATACCTTGTTATGCTATAGACGATGTTTGGTTTTGTCTTACTAGGTTGGGGACTTACTATTTCATGCCTAAGTGAAAAACCTGTACATCAAGGGTTATGCTATGCTACTCAACTTCACCACTTTAATATTGCACTAATGCTTTTTTGTTGTGTTGTACAATGTCATGCTAAAACCCGTTTTGATTATCCTCAAGCTGGTAGGAGTCCTATGGTATCTTAGTGAACCCATAGCCAACATTCCCCCTCCCCATGCATAGGTAGGGAATTAAGCAGTTTGGTTTCGAGAGGGTGCATGGGACTTCCTAGAGTTCCTCCTTCGCCATTTTAGTATGATCGTATGGTCACACTCATCAACTGAAACAACCGTTGTACTTACTAAAACATTATTTCCTAGGGAAAACTAAGGCATTTTGAAGTTCATGGTTGATGGGTTGATTGAAGGTGAAGGGATAGAAGGCTCAAACCAGTGCCCAAGAGGCTTAAGGCGTTTAATTTGGATTTGGTACATGCCCAGATTTCAATGTTGTCACCAATACAACACATTGCTCATTGTCCATCACATAGGCACCTAATTACAAAACCCACCTAGAACCATTTATTATGCCAAGAGGTGAGTTCTATTAAGATGTCATAAAACATGTTGTATCATTTGTCTTGCACTAGTTAAAATACTTACCGTATTTTGCTAGGTTTTACATTGACAAGGATGGTCTTCACGGTAACACAGATACATTGGCGTTGGCCCAAACAGCTTTGCAAGAGTTCTCTTCCACTAGGAACACACGTGCTAGCATCATAGAACAACTCGAGCTTGATTTCAGAACCTACCCAACCAAGTATGTCAAGTTCTATTTGAAATGTAAGGAGATTGGCTGGTTGGATAGGGAATCAGACAATCACCGATCACTTACCGTAGAAGATGTTCTGGTGGAAATTCCACCCTTCCCTATGCTATTTAGACTCAGTGTGTTAAATTACACATTGTTTTTTATGTATTCAAGTGATGATTTATTTTTACTTTTGCTAATTTTTGTTGCTAACTATTGCAATAGCAAGCGAATCCCAAGAGGTTACAGTAATCACCTTTGGGCGTGATGAAATGAACCTCTTCTTCAAGTACAGGGAGGTGGACACGACTCAGCATTGGCTTTGTAATGGGGTCCCAACCATCCTAGTTCACAATGTTTAGGAGGCTAGGCTCATGGATTTATTCCTGGTAGTAAATCCAAGTGTCCCAACTGCCGAAATGCTCTACGTAGTTGATTCCTTTTCTGAAAAGGTTGATCGATTCCGCACATGGGTTCATAATGTGTGTGTTGTGTTTGAAATAAATGAAAAACATTTTTTAGATCTTTTTAGTGTTCCCTTTGATGGTCTCCCTATAGGGGAAAAGTCTAGAAAGAATGTCAACCATCATGGGGATATAGAGAAATGACTAGGGACAGGCAAGGACTGAAAGGGGATTTATATCCATAAGGTCAACGTAGCGATGGTCCAAATGGTTTACCTTATCTTTCGGGCCCATCCCTTCCCCAAGCTACTCTTCCAAGGGAAAATCCTTGGAGTGGAGCAGGCTTCAATCATGAAGGATTTCATGGAAGAAGGGACCTATTACATCTGAGCCAAATATCTTTCTAAAGGCTTGCAAGTTGAAATAGTCAAGCTTTGCAAGAAGCTTGACGCTCATTTAAACATGCATTATGCCTTCTTCATAGCTTGCCTACAACACTTTGTAGAATTCTTGGTGGTCTACGAGAATGGCACCTGGGTGCAACAGGATCACACCTAGATATCCAAGCCCTAGATTTGCCAAGTTTTTTGTACCACCCGATCTCAAGATCCCCCATAAGCTATCGAGGAATCACTTTCAATAATGATAAGGGATAGGGTGGGGCATACCTTTTGTGCCATGGATAGCGTTAGAGAGTGCCTTCCATTAACATAGGTAATGTGTGAAGAGGGGCACATCTCATTGCAGAAATGGTGAAAACAAGGTTGTAACACAAAAAATATCATCCAGCAGAGGAACCTCCCCACACTAATGAGAAAAATGGGAGAAAGTTGTCAATTAAAGTTTGCAGGGTGAAACTAATAGTTGGTAAGTATATTTAATTGTCTTGGTAGTTGCCCCTTCTATTTTGTGTTAAACTAGGTCACTTATTTTTGACATGCTTAATAGAGGAAGAGGAGGAGGAAGTTTTGACCCCTGAAGTAGGGGCCCCTACTGCAAAAGAAGAAGAGGACCCAGTAATAGAGGAGGAGGCCCTTGTCATAGATGAAGAGGCTTCTACTATTGATGACCCTTTTGCAGAGTGTGGCCTAACACCTGAGAAGCATATGTCAGTTGAAGATGCTACTACACTATTGAGTTAGCTAGAGGGGGAAGGGCTTCAATTCGATGCTACTAAGTTTGATCACTTGCTTGATAGTGTGTTGATGGGAAATCCCCCCTCTATCACCCCTGAGGGTTTGCAAAATGAGGCCACTCAAGAGATTATTGAACAAGACATGCAGATGGACCTTCTAGCCCAGAAGAACCAAGATTGGAAGGATTATAGTGCAAAGGTGTATGAATGGGGGCAGGCACAAAAGAACCATAAGCACATGTACAAAATGGAATGTGTCCCCTATCTTAAATAATATTGGGATTCTTCCATTGATTTGTATACCCATAAGCTATTCCTTGATGTCATTGGTGTTGCTAGGGCTTATGAAAAGTTCACGTAATAGGTGGTGGTCAGTGAGTCTCCTGAAAGGAAAATGACCTTATCTTCTAGAGAGACCACCACCACTGCCTTTTCTCTGGGGCCACCTAGATGGACAGCTGTGGAGACAGGAAAAGTTATGACAAACATTGATCTGGGAGAGGAGAATTGGGCCAACCTCACTGAGGAGAAGATCCTATAACGTTTAGTGGCTAGAATGGATAAGATACCCTCTAAAATGGACATGGGGCCATCTCAGGTTAGTCATTCTTTGTTGTTTACCATTTATTTTGTGAGAGCTTAGTTGTATTTTTTATTTATTGTTTTATTTTTTGTCTTAAAAAAGATCCAAATGGAGGTGCATGACCCAGTGGAACAGGAAATGGTGATGCTAACAAAGACTTGTAGCATGGTAGTGAAAGATTTTTATTTTTTGTTTTTTGATTTAAATTTTTGCAGACATTATTGTATGGATTAAAATTAAATGAAAAGTAAAATGTGAAATAGTTATTTCATTTTTATTTGGCTAATTATTTAAGTTTTAATTAAATTTTTTTTAATATGTTTAGGCCCCTTGTGGGCTCCCTCATTTTAGTTTAAGGCCATTTCGGGCTCTTGCTAGTTTTAGGCCATTTCGAGCTGTGACAATAGTTTAAGGCCATTTCAGGCCATTACTCAATGATGATGTGTTTTTTTTATTTTCGTAATCTTTTTTTTTGGAAGTAAAGTTGCTAGTTTTAGGCCATTTTAGGCTGCAATGTTAGTTTAAGGTCATTCTGGGCCATGCGATAGTTTAGGGCCATTTCGGGCCGTGACAATAGTTTCTGATGACAAGGGCAATGCAATGAGAAAACTCAATGTAGAATGTAAATAATGTATACAACAAACTTAATGTAAAAATATAAATTATTTAAATAACAAGCTTAATGTAACCTGTAAACGATGCAAACAACCAACCAAATGTAAAATGTAAATCTTGCAAACAAGAAATTTAATGTGAAACGTAAATCATACAATCGAACATATAACAATTCGCTGAAGTGATGTAAAAATAGGTTTCATTCATGCAATTGCTTTCTAACCTACCATGGGTTAGGTAAGGCATATGGCCAAGAGGCCTTGCATTGGTATTCATCTATGTTATTGTGTACAGTTTGAAAGGGCAACTCAGCCCATGTTGTTTCTTCATTTAAATTGGTGGTTTTGTCATGATCATTTGTTGAGCATGGAATTTTAGTTTGAACAGGGGCTTCTTTTTCAGAGATTTCTATCTCTGAACCTTGCTCCATGTTAACATTGTTAATGGCCTGGGGGGCCACTTCTTCACTATGAACTACTGCTTCCCCTCCCATGTAGGGTAAGTGCATTTCCTAATGTATTAGTGATGAAATAGCCCTTAGTCGAGCCAACCATAATCTCCCCAGGATCAAGCTGAACCCAGGCATCTCCTTGATCACGATGAACACTGCACTCATGAGGAACTAGTCCCCCACCATGAAATTGATGTTCATGGTTCCCTTTACCACCATTACGTGCCCCATTAAAGGACTTGAGGCACAAAGTTGCTGTGGGCTTGATTTGATCAACCATGTCCAACTTGTCTATGATGGGAAATGGGATCACATTGGTGGCATCCCCATGATCAACGTGTACCCTGCGAATTTTGTACTAGCCCACCTAGATGGTAATGAACATAGGTGCGGTTGTCACTTGACCCTTTTTAGGGTCATCTTTGATGGACTTGTCATGAAATGTTAGCTAGGTGGGCCATGGTTCTTTGGCCATGGGGGGAAGCATGATAGCATGAATGGTTTTTTCTTTAGTTGCTAGGTTTCTGCTAATAGAGATAGATGTCAACATGCGAACCATTTCCTTTTGGTGTGTTCCAGAAGTCATTATCAAGTCATACAGGCTCAGTGTTGTGTTTTTCTACTTTAGAGGTTGTTTGACTTATGATAGAGTATTTAGAAAGTCTTTCCCACCATCTTGTTTTCTGCTAACCCTCTCCTCTTCCATGCATCCCAGGAGGTGAATTTCTTGAGGAGGGGTAACTTCAGGTTGAGGACCAAGCTTTCCTATTCTAGAGGTTGATTGTTGTACCTATGTTTTGCTATTAGTAGTTGATGAGGAAGAGGCCATAGGTACTGTTGTTAAAGGGATAGGCTTGGAAGGACCTAACATAGCATGTTCCCTAGCCAGCTGTTCTGCTAGGCACTCTTCATGCTTCCTTGGGCAAGGAGGCTAGTGTGCAGCCTTCATCACTTGATTCTATATTAGGGTTAAACTTTCTTGCATTGGCACCTTGATGAAAAAAGGTGCCTGTGTTACAATGGGTTGTGGTGTAGTTTTTGACACAAAGGATGTAGGCGATGGCTGGGGAGGGGCCCTAATGACAAATGGTTGTTGTGACTTAGTTGTTTTTGTTGGTGTTTCTGCATTACAAGGAGCTACGTGAACCCCAAATGGTTGCTATGGTGGCTCAGGGTTATTGTCAATGTTGATAGTCTTGATTGTGTAACTAGCATTGTTAGCATTGAAGGGGTCTTTGTAAATTCCCATCGACTAATTTTTAGGTTGAACGAGACTACTCTCGTCCAACACCAGCTTTCCCTAATCAATCATGCATTGAATGTCATCTTTCAATGATAGACAGTAATCTATATCATGTCCACACAGTTGGTGATAGTTATAGAAATGTTCTAGCCTAAAATTATTATGCACTAGTAGCTCATTGGGCATAGCCAAGGAGGGGTTCCTAAGAACTTCATAGTACCTTTGATGGCATTTGATAGCCTCCTCCAACATCCTTTTATGTTGTATACACCTAGCTTCCAATAGTTTCTTCAAATGTTTTGAAGGCTTAATGGGTAAGGGGGTATACTTGAATCAATCCTTACATTCAAAGTTGGGCCTCGGCTGGGTTGGCACTATATGTGTTGAGGTCAACGACTGACCTGTGTTGCTAGAGCCAAGTGTGGCATTAGTGGGAGCATTGGGTGTTGTAGAAGCCTTTTTTTGTTAGGCTTGGTTTTCTTGGCCACAGTAGCCACTGTTATTGTCGTGGCCTTGCCCTTATTTTCTTCTTTCTTAATGTGTGCATTTTTATAGGTGACATAGGTCGAGTCCCTACTAGCTTTGGCCACATCCTACATGCTCTTGATCTAAGCAAAGGATTGGCTAAGGGAACACGGGGCTAGGTAGTAGAGTTTAGACTTAATGAATTTTTTTACCACTTCCTTAAAGATGGCCAACAAGTATGCCTCAGCAATCAGCTTTCATATCTCATTCAAGGTTGTGCTCCACCATTGTATGAATCTCTATAGGATTCTAGTGGGTCCTGCTTAATGCTCATGAGCTGGTCTAGAGTGACTTTCAATTTCAGGTTGTACTTGTAACGAGTCACAAATTGACACAACAGCTCTTCTAAGGTTGAAATGGAGGCATGTGGGAGCACCTGGTACTAGTGTAGAGATTTTCCTATTAGAGACATGGCAAAGACATGGATAATGGCGTGAGGCCATGGTTGCAGCAATAGGGATTTCGACTTGAAGGTCACCAAATGCACATTGGGATTTCCCTTCCCATTGTATTTTGCAAATTGGGGGAGTCTCACCCTAGGGGACAACATGAGGATAGGGACAGTCGAGCTAATTGGGTCATCATGGTAAAAGTCCATGACCTGGATAGTTTCAAAATTGATAGCCTTAAGCCATTTGATTTCTTTAGTGAGGGTCTAGATAAGATGGAAGGCTTGATCAAGACCCAAGGACATTGTGGATGGCTATGGGGATGTATGAGCAGCCATCATGGGTGATGCTATTGGGGAAATGACCTGTCCCATGGGAGGCACCGTCAGGGCCACTCCAACAAGTGGTGTTGCCTAGGTGGTCCACCACCCAGTGGGTGGTGCTATTGGGGCAACAACCTGTCCCATGGAAGGCACCGTCAGGGCCACTTCAACAAGTGGTGTTGCCTAGGTGGTCCACCACCCAGTGGGTGGTGCTATTGGGGCAATGACCGTTGGTGGCACCATGGGGTTGGCTACTTTCACGGTTTGTGGGGGGGCCCATAGCCCTGTTTTTGTTTGCACCACCTGTAGGACTTGGTATGCTTGGGGTTGGATGTAATGTGACATCTGATAGGGTTGCGTAGTAGGGAGAGAAGTGGTTGGCATCCATCACGCAGTTGGGACTAAGTCTGCTACTGGTAGTGGGATGAGTCTAGATGACAGGACAGGAGTAGAACTCACGAGCAGTTGTGACATAGGCATAGTGTGCATGTATGATAGCGTAGTCATGATTATCGTTGGGTACGATGCTGGAGCAGATTGGGAAGAGAGAGGGACTGGAAGCGAAGTTGAAGGGCTTGGGTGTTGGTAGGTTGAAAACATGGGATGGTTGCCTATTACTGAAGAGGTATGGACTATGGCAAGGTTGTGGCAACAATGAAGGGGGCAAAAGAGAAGAGCAAGTTTGACTAGAAGATAGCAGTAGAAGGGATAACTGTGGTGTAGATCTGGCCACCATCCTTGGAGTGGGAGTCCAACTCCTTCTACTCATCCTGAAACACTTCGTCGTAGTATGACGCTATGTCCCGTTCCCTAGACCTACTCACTCACATTAGTTAGTTTAACACCCATTGATACATTTCAGTTAGAGAGATGGTAACATTAGGAGCAGGGATGAACTCCCTCCCATTCTGGTGGAGGAACTCAAAGTTACATTTATCCTTGACTTCCTAGCAATCTAATGGTAGATTCACTTGGACTTTTGCATAGAGAAAATTGTATCACTCTACGTCTTATGCCAAACGCTTGGGTGACAGGTGTTACAACCTAAGGGACTATCATTGTATTAGCATTGGGCTAGGTAGTCACTCGGGGGCTTCCATATTTTGGATAGAGTGGGGCACCTCTAGGTTTGAAGTGGAAACAACAATAGTAACAAGATTCATTTTTGTTTATTATGAATAAAGCGTAAGAGAGGAAGTTAAGACAAGATATGCTCGGTAGCATTGGAAATTGATTTCCTTCACTGTTACACCTGATATGTTGAGTAGGACTGTTACACTGATAGGGTTGCTATGCCGCATAGGACGTAGACAGTGTAGCACAATGATTACCATGTTGTGGTGGGTAGCGTAACACAGGAGAGGATGTAACATTATAGATGGTGCTACATAGTAGGAAGCGTAAGACTGCAGGTAGTTTAGCAACCACTATGTAAATAAGGCTCCTATGCTACATGGAACATAGATAGCATGGCAAGATAGACATGTGAACGTAGCACAGTGGTCACTTCTAGGCTTTTTGTCTTGTAGGGTTGTAGGGGAACCATCGAGGCAACCAGTCTGTACCACCCAGTGTGTAGACAACCATGGGGGTGTCATGTCTATGCTAGAAGGTCACTAGTGATAGGGTAAAAGTAGTATACAAGACCACCTGTGACACATGGAAAGGTGACAGAAGGCCCTCCTTCTAGCGCCAAAAACTATAGTAACTGAAAACATCGATGGCCAGAACACTGAGAGGTTACCAGGCGTATAGCCAAACCCTGGATCCATGATAGGCCCGTGCTAGAGAAAAATGAAAACGAAGTGCCCTGAACGATCTTCTTGATCAGACAAGAACTTAAGTGGTGTACAATAACCTTTCATAAATTTTTTTTTTAAAGATGTTATGTATGACTTAAGCAATAAAAGTAAGCTACTAAGCAATGATGCAAAATATGGTGATAGCAAAACAAAATGAAATACGCTTGAGTGAGAGAATGCACCACCCCAAGATCAGGGGATCTAATCTTTGTTTGGTTGAAAGGTGTACAACTAAGACAAAGTGTGGATAGGCACAACTTACAATGAAGTGGTATGATCACAGATCTTTGAACTGCTACCAACAACTTGCTAACAGGAATCAGTGAGCCAGTGTTCACTAGGCTAGGAGAGATCCGAAAATTGCTACTACTGGGGTTTTCTGTTTGTCAATCCTCTACTTGCCAATCTCTTTACCAAAGCTAATTGCTAGAAAGCCAAAATTCCAAATTCTAATCTTCGAAGCCAACCGTAAGGAAGGTGATTCTCAACACCAACAATGCTAAAAGCCAACCCTTTGAACATTGTTCACTAGGGTATTTATAGAGCCAAAAGTGGAAGAGAAACTTTTTTTGGATGTCCTGGGTCCCACAGAGCACAAATGTGACTATGCCATGCTACTGTGTGATGTTGTGCTGCAATGTCATGCTGGTGTGCTATGCTATAATGTGATGTTGAATGTGAAACCTGCTATGTTGTGAGCATACCATTCAAGTTTCACATGCCAACAATGAATGCCATGTTTGTTACAAAGAATGTCAACAATGAATGCAAAGTGGAGCCTGTGCTCCATGACTACATCTTCCCTACTCTTGTGAGTAGGGACAACTTTGGGGATAACTAGGGGGGTGCAAAACAAAGCAAACTTGCTGATCCATGTCTGTTGAAAAGATGTCGGGATGAGAGTGACCATTGCCAACAAGTTCTAGAGTTAATAGGAGATGTCCTGATGCTTCCACATGAGTGTTATGCTACTTACATTTCCCAGCATGCCAGCGTAGCGAAAACACTTGCATGCTATGTTGCACTATGCTGCATAGCGTAGTTGCCAGTCCTAAGAGAAATTTTTCCCGAAAGCCAAAAATACCTATTTGAGGCCTAGCTAGGCAAGAAATTTCTATGATTGACAATCCTATCCTCCATGTTAAAAGGTCTTGGAACTTGTGAAGTTCATCCTTGGGACACTTTTTTGCTTTATGTCCCCACTATGTTGTGTAGTGTAGCACAACATAGCAACTAGTGTGACATGCATCCTTGCTTGATTTACAATTCTTTGTCGAGAAATTTTGCTTGGCACCCGAGGGATGAATTGGAACAAGTGGTTTCAAAGGTTGGATGATGGCTAAGTGCCATTATTTTGCTAAGGAAAACTTGGAGAGGACCTTCGCACATTCTGTCCTACTACGCTATGCTATGCTGCGTAGTGTAGCATAATGTAGCACCTAGTTTGCTTCAAATCTTGCCTCATTTCACAAACATTTTGTCACGGGATGTCGATCATGTCTTGGCATTACTACAGGACAAGCATGTTTGATGGTTAAGTTATGGGCAAATATTCTTATTCCATCAAAGCAATCTGAGTAGGGGTATTTTCATAGGACATCCCTATTACACTGTGCTTTGCTATGTAGTGTAGCACTCAAATTGAGATGATTTCTAACAAAACTTGCCACATTTTGCTGCATCATGTTGCACATGCATCAAGGATGAAGTGGGGAAGATATCTCATAGGACTGAGTTGTTGTCAATCAATATCTTGGGATGCCCAATCAGTATTCTCAAGGTTTGCTATGCTATGCAATGTAGCGTAGTGTAGCAGGTTCTTATGATTAGAAAACTTGCCAAACCATTTAGGCCATCCTAAACACCTTCGATAGCTCCTAGCATGGTCCCTGGGTAGACTGTCAACCGAGTTAAGTGTCAATATAGGCAAGCTAGGGGGTGTAGCAAGCTTGTCAGCCTAGGAGATAGAAAATTTGTCAGACTGTATGGTCTACCCCTGATGCCTCTTTCATGCAAAATGGCCTTGTGGCTAGGTGCTGCATTGACTATGCTACAGAGGTTGGCAAGCAAGCTTGGAAGAAACTTTGTAGACATTAGGACTTCCAGGGTGCCATATTGTCTGCACAGTTTAACGTGACACCATGCTTGCAGGGATCCTTGCCCAAATTTTAAGATTGTGCTGAATCATCATAATCCTAAAATTTATGGTGTTTCAAGGACTTCTACTACAAGCACACAGAAATAATTCTAACTCTAAGAGGGAAAAAATGCAAGAGTTTGGGTAAGGGACTAAGACTAACTAATCAACTACTACTAAACCAAGTGTGCCCATCTCTTATTTATAGGCAAGGATACAGGCCCTGATATTGAGTATCCAACATCAAATGGTAGGCTTCGATATCACGGATGTGATATCACGACCTTGATATCGCAGTTCATCAATCAACATCCTTAGATCTATAGTGTTTGGGTCATAAGATAATTTCATTAATAGAAAAACAAACAAAATGTCATTTAAACTATTATTCACATTTTTCTTCTAGAGATATGACTCAACAATATTGTTAATTCCTTTGAAATTTTTCTACATCCCTTCAAAGAGCCAAAGTAGAAATTTACATTGATGTTCCTACCATATCACAAATCAAATAAAGCATGGAAGTATTGTCCACATTTTATATTCTTGTCCTCTATATTGTTGTTGTTACCAATTTGATGAATAGTTTTATAGTTGACTAGAACATCGTAGATGTGATGTCACAACTTGAGATGTGAAGTTGCAATTGTAATAAATGCCTATAAATATGATTCAACAACTACATTTATTACACCATTAAGTTAGTAGGTAGCTAAATTCTTGCAATTTGTTTTTTTATTTGAGTAGTTAGTGAGTGCCTATAGTGTTTGTTTGATTTAGTTATCTAGAGTCTTTATTCCAACAATATATCTAAATGTAACCATGAATGAAAGTAATGACCAAGATTTATTCTTACACATTCAACACTTTGACTTCACATAGTTTTACTTTCATTGTAATTTATATTCCATGCATTGTAGCTGAAATATTACATTTCCGTTATATATTAAATCATGGTAGAATGAATACAACTTAACTTCAAGCATTAAATTTATATCCACTTGGTAATCCCAATGACTAGCCACATGGTACACCCATTAGTGCATTAGTTTGGTAACTCTAACAATTTATGTGAATAATCTAGAAATGTGATGACGAGCTAAGTTGGATGCTCATCACCTATAGGATAGCTTAGGAACTATCTTCTTATTTTATTAATTACATTCAATTAATCAAATTATATGTTTTATTTAGCTTAGCTATAGTTAAGGAACATAAACCCATCATATGTTTTTCTTAGACTAAACTATAGGATTAAGGATTTACTATGGGCCCAAGTAGGGACACAACAATACCTAATTATAGTCTAAGCCCCTAAACAGTAATGCTAGTACTATTCACAGATTATGACATAATCTACACTAATACTTATAGATCATATGATAGAGTGTTAGGCATCTTTGCTACACACAAAGGGCCTATCAATTTTAGATACTGATTGATCATGTAGTCATAGAAGAAGAAAAGCTCAAAAAATAGAAAGTGCAAAAAGTAAAACAAGGATCTATTCTTTTATAAGAGGAAGATGCGTGCCCATAATATACTATATGAGAAAAATGATTTAGATGATATGGTCTAGAGGAAAACCTTTGTCAATCTAGAAATTCATTTCAGAAATTGTGGCCAAGGTTGAAAAAATGTGGGACTCAGTGGATTAGAAATTTGCATAAACTTGGAAGGTAGTAGAAGACAAAATAGAAGATACATGAGCATAGGAGGAGGACATAAAAAATGAAATAAGGAAGAACATACATAAACAAAAATAGAAAATTACTATAGTGGAATAGGTTGATGATTCAAAATCATAAGAACATGATTGATGCAACATTTGCTAATATGAACATTCTAAAGGATGTTGTCCTATCATGAAATGTTTATAGGAATCAGTGACATATGCATTGAATCCCAAGTTCATCAAGAACTAGATACCTAGAAGATTGCCTTATCATAAAGGTAATTACTGATAGCCTTACCACAAACAACATTGCTATCTAAGTGGTGCTCCTCTTCAACTTCAGAAGCAGTACTACTAGTAGTGGAAAAATCCAGAATTATGGGGGGAGATACCTCTCAAGTAGTAGTGTCCTTACCACCAACCTAATCTTTATGGATATTAAATTGAATAGCCTATTTCTCCTAGTGATGCCATTGCTAATGTACCTTCACATTACTACTACCCTCTAAAATATCATCAACCCATTGCTTTATGTGTTGAATCATCATTTTGTGCCTCTTATCAATTGTTGGAACCCTATCAACATTCTCACACTTTACTTCCACCAATGCCACCACCATCAATACAAGGTGAGATATTGCCACAACCATAACCAAAAAATGCAACATGTGTGATGAACATGTAGGTTCATGATTATTATGGTTATTTGTTCAAGTGTGCTTATGTAGTAGAATGTTGGAAGCAATAAAACAAAGGACAATAGGTTACATGAAGGTAATGTGCCAGAATTATGATGAAGAACACTTAAATTTTGTTTACTCTAACAAAGAAAAAAACATCAATAATTCAATCATTTAATCTTAAGAAATAATCTCATTACAACAAAGTCATTAACAAACTTCAATACTATATCTTTGAGTTCTTTAAATAATTTATGTATATTATCTTTTTTATATCTATTTATACATCTCTACATCCCTTCTATCTTTCCTTTTCTAGTTCTACTTTAGTCTGGTGTGAAATGACTTCAGTTGATGGTTATAACAACTTCCAACTAACGATTATGACTTGGGTGACAGTTGTAGCTAGGTCGTAACTACTTGTCTGAAGCAAAATCATCTAGTCTAATGAGCGGAGAGGTACCCCTATGCCCAATCATAAAAATCACAAAGTGTTCATGTGTGAATCAATTAAATTTCATGGACTTTATAGCTTCCAATGCACTAGTCTTCTAGGTAGTGAACCTTGCCCTAAGGTCATTTGTGGTCTTTCCACTTACACTTGTGAATCACATGGTATGGTTAAGTAAAATTGAGACATATGATTTTTATAGTTTTATGTTTTATAGTCTTGGTGCTTGAATAGAGATAAATAAAAGGTAATTTAATGGCTAATTCATTGTAACTAACCTACTAGCCTCTAGCTAATCCTAACATAAGTATCTGATCCCAATTTCCATACACATCCTGAACGCACATATCCACTGTTGGGTTACCAAGTGCTATGCTACTAGGCATACCAAGTAATAACACTACTGGGATTACCAAGTGAATATATGTTACACTCAAAGTTGTCATACTTATGTATTTAATCTATCTAGCTTATATTTCTTAATTATCTTAGTTAGCTTAATTAGTAGAAAACATTGAATAAGTAATTGAAAATATTAAATGCATAAATGACATATATAATCTATCTAGAATGTTGAAAGGTTTATCAGAAAGCTTGTCTTTATTGCTGCACACACTGTCATGCTTAGGTACAACAATGCTCAAATAAAGATCTATACACTCAATGACTCCTGCTACGGGTGCTTAGGAAAAATATTCTAACTTTTGAATAAAAAAATTGCAAGAGCTCTACTAATACTATGAGAATTGATTACCATAAATGTAGTTGGTGGCTTGCATTTATAGACTGGAACAGACCCCTGCATTGACGAGGCCATGTTGATGTAATAGAATATGTTGCTTAGGCCTTATCGATAGGGCCTCATTGATGTAATAGATTGCATCAATGAGGCCTTGTCGATGGGGCCCAATCGATGCGACAAACCAAAACTTATCATACCCCCACGACTAAATGAAATCTTGTCCTTGAGTTCTTTACAAAATTGGGAAGGTATGAAATAATTGACTAACTTTAACATAACATAACAAAACAAGACAAAATGGACATAACAACTGAGTGCCCAGTGTACAAATCAACACATTACAAAAATTGTGGTGTTCATGACACAAAATTGAACATCATGACATGATTCTTCAAAACTAGACAACATATACTTTGATGGTGTTCATTTGATGGAGATGGTCATACAGTCCCAAGAGTTGGTGGCTTTTGAGATTCTAAGGAACCTTTACTGACTTTAGGCATGTGTGGTGGTAGAGGTAGTGGTGACTATCTTTCTACTGTTGCTACTTTAGGTGGAAGGAAAAAAGCATCCAATAACATCTTCATTTTCTCTTCTTTACTCTTGTGGTCATTCACAATCTATGTAGCTTCACTGATGCCGGCCAGCATTGGAACATCCTAAGTACAAGGAAAAATAGGAAAGAACTCCTTCACATTGACAAACCAAGCTACAAATTAATTGCACTCAATGTTGAATGCTCAAAGTGTGTCCTACAGTGCCTAGTAGTCATTCATTCTTTTGGCCAAGTTCTCTGTGACTGATCTCTACTTGGTGAATTTCGCCTTGAGAACCTCAAGTTTAGCATTCACAACTACAAGCTTTTGCTTGGTGTATTTATGGATTTTGAAGTCAAACTTATACAACAAGTATGATTTTGGCACTTACTTTTCAAGTTCAAACCATGGTTGTCTTATAGTTAGCCTCACTAGGTTTGCATAATGGAGATTGAATAGCTCCATTTACTCTATGATCTCTTCAATCTACAACTCCTTCATGCAAATTTCTACCCTGTTGTAGGCATCAATCTCATCGATGATGGATTGCCACAATTCTCTACCTTGTTGGAGTTGCTAGAGGGCCTCATTAACTTTTGCCTTCACTAGCTGGATATGCTTTTCATTCACCTCCTTTTGTAGGCCAACCTAGTCTCTATAATGATTTTTAACTTTCTTAAATTTTAGAGCCTCACTCTTCTAGGTGGTAATCTCAATAGTTGACTTTTGGCATAAGGTGTGGACCTCCTCCATGTAGAGGTTACCATTCTCCACTACTAATCTCCTTAGTTTGGCATTTTCCCTAGCAAGCTGCTCTTGCTGTTAATGGATAAATTCTTCTAACTATTGTTTTTGCACATTAACATTCCCCAAGTGATGGTTTTCTATGGTTAAGATCTCATTTTCTTGACAAGTTTGCATTAAGTTCCTTTGTACTAAATGAGTTGCAACTTTTGCTATGGATTGATTAAAGACTACTGTTACCATTTCTCCCTCAACCAGCTTAAGCTAGTCTTGAAGCTATTGAAAAGCTTCATCTCATGTCAATGTAGGATTGATAAGTGCAGGGTCAGCAATTTGGGCACACAATTTGGTAACTTTTGCAGTNTCATGTCAATGTAGGATTGATAAGTGCAGGGTCAGCAATTTGGGCATACAATTCGGTAACTTTTGTAGTCAAGCGCTGATTATGTGCTTGATTTGTTTCAAGTTATTCTTCTAGAATGAGGCACTTTCCCTTTGCCTCCAACAACTTCGACTAGGTAGCAATGATGGTGTTTGGAAAATCAAAGATATCTAGAATTAGTTANTAGCAATGATGGTGTTTGGAAAATCAAAGATATCTAGAATTAGTTGTCTACTTCTAACCAGTCGATCTAGCAGTTCTTCATGTTAGGTTACACTTAGTCTTCAACTAATTGTCCCTAGAAATGCCTACACATCTCTTAGTGCAAAAAAATTTGGTTTAGGCATCTTATGTGTGTTCAATGCCTCAGCGACTTGATCAACAATGATCTTTGTAGCTGTCTCTTGCCCCTAGTGCTACATCAACAATATGGTTGCCTTCTCACCCTCCTCTAAGTGCACCAAAAAGGAACTGAAATTCCTAGATATTTTTGGAAATATATGATGCTAAGAGAGAGATATCATTACCTCTCAG
Source organism: Gnetum montanum (assembly GCA_015680685.1). NCBI lineage: Eukaryota > Viridiplantae > Streptophyta > Gnetopsida > Gnetales > Gnetaceae > Gnetum > Gnetum montanum. The sequence goes on along the minus strand of MNCI01020579.1, from coordinate 5,681 downwards.
GCACTTGGATTTGACCTCATAGGCAACTGCATTCATTGGGTAGATAATATTGATCCACCTTCCTCTATCTAGTTGATTGTATGAGCCACTTCTTTCAGGTGACTCATGGTTGGTCTATACATAGATGGATCTCCACCATTAGTTCTTGCCTACTGCTCTCATTTTTGCAAGAGCTACTCTCAAATTTTTTTCATGCATTCAACTGTAGTATGGGCATCGGGTGTTTGCTCATGAGTAGGTCATGGAGGTGGACATTGTTTCTTCTCTTCTATGATCATGGAAGGCATCTTATCCTTCATCATCTTAACCCACGAAGTACTAGGAGCATGCCTGAGTATATCATTTATGTAGTAGACTATCCCTACCCTTTTCCGTAGTCTTCTAATCAAGCAAGGAAAGGGCAAGGTCTTTTTTCTATCTTCATTCTCCTTTAAGCACATTTCTATCTCTAGATAGATTAGTTATGGAACATTTATTGGAAATTTTCTACTTAGAGCATGCATGCTTGGGTGAAGAAGGTTGTTAGCTTATTAGGCCACACCATTGGATTGCGGTGATAGGCTACTATCTTGAAATAGGCTTGTTTCACCAGTGTGAGCATGCCAAACTCTTATCATTAACCCCATAACACCATTACATTCACTCCTTTGCTCCAAGGTCACCTTGTATTAACAACTCTGCCAACTATGTTCCTATGTGTAGTAGCCCAAGGACCTATGCAATGGTCTCCATTGAGTAGGACACTTGGATGTTCTTAATTTTCATAGTGGATCCTACTTTCCTATAATTCCAAAAGAAATACATTTTTTCCATGTACCACTCCCCACTAGAAGTGATGATTAGCCATATGGGAGAGGCTTACAGTTAAGCTGTAACATCTTCTAGAGCCTGTTCAAGGAATGGTATGAAAATAAATTCTTGGAGAACTAAGTGTTGAACTTCATGGCTTCCAATTATGTTGAGACAGGCCTATGTGAGTGTGACTTCCACTCTCGGTACAAGGCTTGGCAATTTACCTAGCTATGAATGTTTAGATGTGTCTACATTTTTGAGAATTTGTCAAATAGATTCCACCTTGACCTCATCTCTGAGAGGTCCTATTGCATGGGTTGTCTTAGCCTATTCATGGCCATGTTCCTGTTGGCCCCTTTCTCCTTGGGGTCATTTCTCCCATGATTGTGATGGTCCTTCCTCCTGCGATCTTTTTAGTCTTAGTGTCATTTGTAATCACACATAACAATGGATTAGTAATTATTATGTAACTTAAAATAATTGGAATACCTCATCTCATAAGGGAGTTAGATTTGGCTAAGGTATGATTATGGTTGGATGGATTAGCTATTTAATTATTAATTTAATCTCTTGTTTACTGAAGTTGTTAATGAGGTTAAATTTGTTCAAAAAGTTATGATTTAATAAAATTTCATATCTTAATCCTTTGGGGGAGTTAGAAAATTTTTTGAAAAATTTCCATTAAAACCTTTGGATTTGCTACCCCCACAACTAAGAGCTTACCTCTAATAACTGTAGGATCAATGACCGGGGTGATTTGGATAAATGGTGCATGAGTTAGAGGCTTGGGAAGGTTTTGGGCTTTGAAAAATTACAAAAACTCCTTGGGTGTTATGGACCAAATGTGAAAAATTCCTAAGTGTTTTGTGGTATTTATAGTATTTTTGTACTATGTCAATAGGGCCCAATTGAGGTGATCAGCTATGTCAATAGAGCCTCGTTGATGTAGTTGTTAACCATCATTGACTTTTGTTGACTTGGTCAAAACTTGAAGATTACAAAAATATTTTGAATGAAATTAGGATTAAATGGAAGCCCAAATAGCCATGGACATGATGAAAATGTGAGAAGAGGGTGTTGAAGTTCCAAAAATTAAAAAATTAGAAAAATTGGTAAAATGGGATGAAAAATGAGTTCAAGGAGCATAGAGTGGTTTACACAAAAAAGTATGGGAAAGATAGGATTGTAACAATGCCGAAGGTAAGGGGCTTAACTAACCAGACTAAGAGATATGCAAATGGGTCCTCCCCATAGTAGGCACATGCTCTTGTTACCCTTTCATAACCCCAACTAAGGAGTCCATGGGCCCCATAGTTGATTAATGGTCATGAAAAGTTAAGAACCAACCAAAAAGAATTTATTCAAGAATTCCAAATTTTCAAACTAAGACATCAAGCATTACATAGAAATTGGTAGTGAGGTGAGTTATGGTAGCATAGATGGTTGACTGAGAAGGTGGGATGGAATCCCAAATTGATGTCATAAGAAGTCCCTTGTGAAATATATGTTTAAAATGACCTGAGAAGATGCTCTCTTAGTCTAGACCAAAAATAGCCTCTTTCAATGATTTGTATTGCCACTCTAAGATTGATCCACCCACTTAAGACATAAGAGTATGGCCACAAACAAACCATCATTTCAAAAATAGAGGAATAGAGAAGTAGGAAGTGAGAGAGAGAGAGAGCCTTAGTTAGAGGGGATCTTTAGGCATGGGTGCATGTCTTTCTAGTCCCATATCCAGTGCTTGTAGCCCATTTATTTGTCTAAAGGGTGTGCTTTGAATTCCCATCATGTTTTTTTTTTTTGAAATGGAAACCACACCATGCGAATACTTATTCATTTTTTGTGTCTAAGGGGTGTGCTTTGAATTCCCATCATTTTGTTTTCTTTTTCTTTTTCTTTTTTCACTTTTATTTTTGGATGGGAACCACACCATGCAAATATTTTATTTATCCTCCTATTAGTGATTGGGATGGAATGGTAAGAATTTCATGAAAAACACCCAAGCACTCAAGTAAGAAAAAGAGTACAAGGAGTATTGAGTCCCCTTGAAGTCACATCCTCCACAAGCCTTTGAATCTTTCCCAATTTCAGAACTACCAAGGTTACCAATTGATTAAAAGTTTCATTAATGGAAGGAACCTCAAACTCCCAAAATAAGAAAAACCATAGAGTTTATTGGATGGGTGGATGATGTGGACTCACTATCTATTTCATGAAAAATAAACCATGTCATAGTCATCAAACATTATAATTCAAAAATAGAAACCAGACATTGACAATCATAAAATTAAGCACAAACCATCATTAGTAAACATCAACAATGGAACTATATCCTATAGCAATAAAGAACTTTATTAGCAAAAATAATGAAAATTCAAACTTAAACAAAACAAGGAAAAATGAAGTAAACTATATACGAAAGTGTAAAATAATCAAGAAAAGTTCAAAGATACTAACGATGGTGCAAAATTGGGAAAAATTTAAAAATAAAAAATTTGTAAAATAAATAACTTATAAAATCAAAAATATGGAAAAAAGGGTAGAAAAATTAAAAAGCCATATGGATCTTTAGCACAGATGACCATCTCCCCCATGATTGAGTTGGAAGGAGGAGATTCAAAAAATAAAACATGGTTGTTCATTTGTCAAGGTGGTAGTTACATTGGATTGTCTTGGCTCTAGGAAAGGTTTTAGTTATCTTGGAAGTCAATGCCCCATATGTCAAAAGGCTCCAGTGGTTGAATCCACTATTGAGGACCTTCCATTCAAATGGTCATCCTACCATCTCATTGATAACATTCACAAGATTGAACAAATTGATGGGCATCCCTGAAGATTATAGGCCAATAGTATCATGGAATTAGGATTTTTATGGGTGTGCATCTCCCTACGTAGTTGCTTTCACAAGGTCCTTCATGAGCATCTTGAAAATGTGTAGTTGATCTCCATCAGGGATTTATCAACAAATTAGGCCATTAGTGCATACCTTATAAAAGTGTCCATTGATTTCCATAAAGTATTTGGCTTGATGATGAAATTGTTGCTTTTTTTCTAAAGTTAAGATCTTGTGGCATCTCCTAAGTGAGAAGATAGATGAGGATGTTATTATACCATGTTTTTTTTATGGGTGCTTGTTCATTTATTGCTCCTGTAAATAAAAGTTGTTCTAGAAACTAATCAGAGAGTGGAATCTCCTCCTGTTTATTATTCCATGTTAAGTGAGAGAGGTGGTCAGCAACCACATTCTTAGTCCCTTTTTGATCTACTATTGTGAGATCAAATTCTTGCAAGATCTTGAGCCAGCATATGATACGAGTACTCACCATCGACTTGTTTATGAGGAAGTGGATTGCACTGTTGTCCATGTGCATAAATACTTTGTAGCCAAACACATAGTGCCTGAATTTTTCAAGAGCATACAATACTATCATTAATTCTTTTTTCATGGTGGTGTAATTTAATTGTGCTCCCACAATGCTTCAACTTGTGCAATGGATGTAGTATGGATGTTGCTTATTGTCCAACTGCATGAGCACTGCTCCTAGGGCATATTTAGATGCATCCATCATGATGTGAAATGGTTTGGACCACTATGGTTCCTATAGAATTGATGTTTCTATGAGTTTCTATTTTAATTATTAGAATTCATGTTCACATTCCTTGGTCTAAATAAAAGATGCACCTTTCTTTGTAAGCTCTACTAATGGTTTTAAAATCTTAGAGAAATTCTCTATGAATTGTCAGTAGAAGCCAGTGTGTCCACGGAATGACCAAATATCTTTAATAGTTTCTGTTTTGTGAGTTATTCCTTGGATGAACCTTATTTTCTCAAGGTCTACCTCAATCCCTTTTTGAGTGATTCTATGCCCTAGTACAATGCCTTTTTGGACCATGAGGTGGCTCTTTTGCCAGTTCCTTCATAGATTTTTTTTCACACATCTTTTCAGTACTTACTCAAGGCAATCCAAGGCTTTCTCAAACATAGCTCCATAGGTGGAGAAGTCATCCATGAAGACTTCCATACCACTACCGATCTATTGCTGGAAGATGCTAAGGACTAGGCATTGAAATGTTATAGGGGCATTGCATAGATCAAATGACATCTTACAATATGCAAAAGTTCCCTAGGAACTTGTGAATGTTGTCTTGGCTTAATCTTCTAGTGCAATTTGAATTTGGTTATAGCCACTATAACCATCCAAGAAGCTATAATAGCAATTCCACAAGATAGTGTGCAACACTTGGTCCACAAATGACAATGAAAAATGATCTTTAAATGTTGCCATGTTCAACATCTTGAAGTCAATGTAGACCTACCACTTGCCACCTTTTTTGGCATGATTACAAATGGGCTAACCCAATCATTATCCGTGATGGGATAGATAAACCCCACCTTGAGGAGTTGCTCCATTTCCTCCTTGACGATCAATTTCAATTTGGGATTCAGCCATCTCTGCAACTGCCTTCTTGGCTTCATGGCTAGGTTGGTGTAGATGCAATGCTGGCATATCCATGGATCAATTCCAATAATCTTGGGATATAACCAAGCAAAGGTTGTTGGCCATTTGTTAAACACCTTTAACAACTTTTATTTTTGTTCAGGAGCAATTTTGACATTGATTATGACCAGCTTACCATTATTTAAGAATGCATATTCCATGCCGGTTGGTAGATTTTTCAACTCTAGGGGCTTCTACTTGAAGTTATCAGGGATTTCCAACTCTCCCTAATAGTTATCATAATTTTCATCATCAAAGAGTTGTTGATGAACTTATTCAAGTTCATCCATGCCTTCAACATAAGCACATGTTACGCTTTCAGTTGGTTCCATGCATAATGTTCTACTTTTTGAGTTAGTTGTCAACCATTGGGTGCCCTCTTGTTTT
>MNCI01020574.1:49650-86770 GCA_015680685.1 Gnetum montanum | reverse complement strand
TTGGTGGAGGACATCATTACCATTGTGTATGGTTGGTCATACCTACCTAATTTCCAGGTGATAGAAGCCAACAGTAACAAAAGGGACTTCCCAATTATAATGGGAAGGGCATGGCTAAGCACAATAGATGCATGCCTAGGGATTCGTGATATTTCCTTGCAAATATCAAAGGTAAAAATTTATGGAAAGATCAAGAAGAAGAAAGTTCCATGCATCACATAAAGTGACTCATCAGGTGATGACATGGAGGAATGCTCTGCATTGCCTCCATGCAACAGGTATTCCCTCAAAACTTTGAGATCAAGATGCTTGTATGTAGCAACCACATAAGTAGACACCCCGTGGTTGATAGCTAATCGTAAGAGCAAGAGAAACTGACCAACATGCATGGAATGAACTAGGGAAACAACTCATGCCAACAATGAAGACATAGATACATTGGAATATGAGCATTGCCGACTTCCACCCCTTAATCTAAGAACATCAAAGGGGAGAAGTTGGACACTTCTAAGAAATTCAAACAAGCGCTCATTATTTCAGATCTCTCCCTTTCCATTCAGTCATGGGGGAGATGGCCACCTATGCTAATCATTTGGGGCTCTCAGTTCTTTTTACGTTTTTGTTTTACACATTTTTGTTTTGCATGTTTTTTTTTAACAAATTTGTTTACCTTTTCTTGTTTTTTTTTTTTTTACAAAATCATTCATACTTTTCCATTTCTTGTGTGTGTGTGTGTGTGCATACTATCCATCCTATAAGTTTGTCACCAATAAGTGTTCTTCATGATGGTATGAACGATTTTTATAGCGATTGCTAATGTTTGGTTTTTACCTTTAAGTCATGATGTTGATACTAAGGTATGGTTCTTTTGATATAGTAGGCAATGAGTTTACTTCATCCATTCATCCACAAATTTCTATGGTCTCTTTCAACTTGGAAATGTATAGTCCCTTTCTAATAAGAACTATTAACAAATCGGTGATTGGGCATTTCTCAAACTAAGGAAGGACTCTAGGATTGAAAAGGGTGTGACTTCAAGGGAACTTGATGCTTTAGTGTTGGCCATTCTCTTAGGTGCTTGGATGTTTTCTTCTTGAGTTTTCTTACCGTTTCGATGATTACTCCATCATCAGGAAGCTAAGAAAATAAAAATAACAAAGTCTTTGCATGGTGTGGTTCTCACGCATAAACAAAAAAAACAAAAAAAAAACTGTGAGAATTCAAAGCACACCCCTTAGAAGAAATAACCATTTCAGCTACAAGCATTGGTTATGGAACTAAAATAAAAATATTCCCTCTAACTAAGGCCCTTCTCACTTCCCATTCTCTCCTCGTTTTGTCGGAATGGTAGTGGCTCTTGGGTGAAGGCATTCTTGTTACTTCAAGAGGATGGATTGGCCAAATGCATTAATGCGAAGTCACTGGAAGTGGTTTGTTTAAGGTTGGACTTGGAATGGAATCTACTAAGTCACATTAATCATGAAACACACAAGGTTTTGTACACCACCTTGTTCTTAGGACTCCATTCCATTCTCTTCTCTCCATCCTTCTCTCCATTGTTCACCTCGTTGCCAGTTGTATCATTAGTGTATATTTTAGTTGATGCATTGTTTTCTTTTTGGTAAATTATTGCGGTTAAGACTTTAACTCTTTTTTCAAATGACATTTCCAGAGCCTACGAACTCTTTGAATGTGGGTTTGTTAGGGCATTAAGGGCATGAGCCTGCTTTGGGGAGGACCCATTGACATTCCTATTTGGTGCACCAGTTAAATTCTTTCCCCTAACATTTTTACAATCATTTATATTTTTTTCATTTCCATATTGACATCCATTTCATCAACGTTATAGTTTTCTCTTTTTATCCCTCTTTCTTGTTCTTTATTCTTTCTCCATTATATCACTACCAAAGGTTCGCTCTTAGTCATGGGGGTCCAGACCCAAATTTTTTCAATTTTCTCCTAACCCCTACACCTTTGGTATTCCTCATTATTATATCTCTAGATCAGCATTAGCCATACCACAACTCAACCAATGGACTTTTCATCAAAGAAAGGTATAAACTACATTGAAATTCATTTACCCTTGCTAATATAAAGATTGTGTTATGTGTGTAGATGGCAATCATGCGACAACAGATTGTATCTAGAGAGAACACATGGAATGGAGTGGTGTTGAAGTAGCTATGCAAGGAGCAAGACTGATGACATGCTTATAGATGGACAACGAAAGGAGCAATCTTGGCATTGGTAGCAGCAAAACTTCTTTCTTTCTCTCTTTCTCAACTATCAAATGAGGCCTAATGTCAAATGTAATAAGGTGTTTACTCTTGTTGTCATGAACACTAGTTTTGTCTTGTCTTGTGATGATGATCCATTCACATGTCATTCCATTAGTTCCATTTAAGTCAATAATCCCACACCATCCCAATATTTTGTAAGGAACTCAAGGATGAGTTTTTTTTCAGTCATGGGGGTATGATGGGACGTGATATTGCATGGGCCATGATATTGCGTCTGCCGTGATATCATAGTGCTCCATCATATCTATAAATAATAGGTGGCTCTCCATTGTTTCTCAATTCTAGGCCTAGACCTTAGCGAAAGTCTGGCAGTTTGATCCCTCCAGAGATAGAATATTTTCCATGTGCCCATAGTAGGAGCTCCAAAGTGAACAGATCTTTATTCGAGCAAATATTGTACCTGAACACATGTTTGTGTACAACAATAAAGACAAACTTCGTGGATAAACCTTGTAGTGCATGGAATAGGCTAATTAGGACTTTATTTACTGTTTATTCTTTAAATGCTTTATTATTCATAAAATCTCTCTCAACCCTTCTCTCCTAGTTAAGTGCCTCAGTACGACCTCTTTGAGCACGTGTGTTAAGCTTTGTGATCCCAGCAACGATTACTGTTTGGTAACCAAGGTTGCATAGGTTCAAGATGTGAATAGTAAGTGGGAATGGATGCTAACGCTAGGTTAATTAAGGCTTAGCTAGTTAGTTAAAGTTAGTCAATTAATCTCTTCACCCTTCATCTTATCAGCATAGGAGATAAAATCGAAAAGACATAAAAATCATATACCTCAAACTTACTTAATCATACAATCGTGAAAAATACAAGTAAGTTTGGGAAGACAATGAATAATTAACCTTAAGTGTTCCATGAGGCGTGTAGGCACTTAGTCTATGGAGTTTGACCAGATCACGCGTGTAATGCCTGTATTCATATGGTTGAGTGTAGGGGTACCTCGCCACTCATCAAAGACCTTACCACCCCCAAGCTAACAATCAAGCTGAGGTTACAAATAGGGAGATCACTAAGATATTCCTTTAAGCCAGTGTATGGAAAACTTCCAACTCTTTTTATTCAATTTAATTTCTGTATACTTTCAACAACCAATGACCTTGATCTTAAAGTTATTTTACCATAGAAATAAAGATTGTTCAACCTAAATGTGTTAGATAAGACTCAATTGGTGGCCCTATCTTTGAATGAAGTGCATAAGGCATTCAGTAAACAATGCCATGACCTGAAAATAAGGAAGATAAAATTTCAACTAGAAGACAAGGTCCTTTACTAGAATACCACACATGTGCCACAATGAACTAAGTTCCAAACATTGTGCGAAGGATCTTATATCATTTGTGAAACCTTTTCTTCATAGGCCATGTTGATCTATAAATCTGAAAGTCGAGATAAGAAACTACTGGTCAAGATGTTGATCTCCTCCTTCCAAATTAGTCATGGGGAAGATGGCCATCCATGCTAATCATATAAGTGGCTCCTTAGTTTTTTACACCCTTTTGTTATACACTATTTTATTTTACACCATGTTGTTTTTACACTTTTTTTACATCTTTTTTTTTTGTTTTACAACATCATTAGTATGTTTTAGCTTTCTTAAGTATTTTCCAATTTATTTTATATTTTACTTTATTTTGGTGTGTTTTTATAATGTTTTTCTCTCCTTTATTGCCAATAGGACATAGTAATGCTATAACTATTTGCTAATGGTGATTTGTACTTAATGTTATTTGATTGCTAATGCATAGATTATATCTTAGAATTTTGATGATTCATAACTAAGACATGTTTTCTTTTTCATAAAACAAGTAGTGAGCCCACATTATGGACCCATCCATAGAATTCTATAGTGTTCCTAGTTTTGGAAGTATGAGGTTTCTTTCCTTAATGAAACTTTAATGAACTTGTATCCTTGGTAGTTCCAAACTTGGGAAAGATTAAATGGATTAACAAGGGTGTGACTTCAAGGAGGAATCAATGCTTTTTATACTTTTCTACTCTCTTGAATGCATGAGTGTTTTCATGGATTTCTCATTATTCCATTGTCGACTAATAACAGGAAGTTAAAGTCTTTGCATGATGTGGTTCTTATCCAAAAATCCATAAAAACATAAAATCAAAAAAAAAATCAATGGAAATTCAAAGCACACCCCTTAGATAAAAAAAGAAATCTACAAGGACTAGTTATGGGACTAGAAAGACATGTTACCCATGCTTGAAGGTTCCCTCTAACTAAGGTCCTTTCTCACTTCCTGCTTCTCTTTTCTTCTAAATAAGAAATGGTGATTGATCTATGAGAGCATTCTTGTGTCTTGAGAAGGTGGATTGATCTTAGAGTATTGATGTGAAGTGACTAAAAGTTAGTTTTGATCTAGACAAAGGATGGACATTATTGGGTCAAAGAACTTCATGTGACAAAGAGAAAGGACTCCATTCCACCTTCTCTTTCATCTACCTCTACTTCTCACAATTCATGTCACTACCAATTTTTCATGATTTTGTTTAATGTCTTAGTTTGATGTGTTGAAGTTCTTAGGTAAATTATTTTGGATTAGGTCCTTAGCTTTTCATAACCATTAATCAATCGTAGGCTCCACGAACTCCTTGGTTTTGAGGATATGCAATGACAAAAAGCGCATGAGCTTGCTATGGGGAGGATCCATTTGTATCTTTCTTGGTTGGATTAGTTAAGTTCCTTATCCTTAGGAATTTTTCCAATCAAATCATTCTACATTTCCCATTGATTGCATCCAACTATGTACTCGTTAATGACATTTCTCCAACCATAAACTTCACTATTCAACCAAAAACTCCAATTTTGTGAATATCTAAGCCCTCTTCAAGCATTTCATTGTGTTCATGAACTTTTTTTGGCTCTCAAAGGATCCAAATTTCATGCTTAAAATCCTCTTATTTTTTGAATTCTCAAATGTGAAAAATTTTCTCTATAACACATAGAAGAGATTTTGTTGACACGACCCCATCGATGCAACACAAAAAATCTATAAATATGCAAAAAAAAAAATTAGAAATTTTTCACATTTGAGGTCAAACAAGGGAGAAGTTTTTGAACATTTTAGAGCCTAGAAACTTCCAAGAGCCATAATTTCCTAACTGTTTGTCTAATTAACTCCATTCTTTAGCCTTAAAAGTATTAGAAGTAAGTTGTTTGTCATGGGGGTCATAAACCTTAGGTCTTCGATGGAAATTTTTTTGAACTTTTTCTAACTCCCACAAAGGTTTAATCAATAAACTAACATTAAAGCATCAATTTGAAGAAGTTAAACCCTTCCAACAAACTCTGGTGATCTTCTAAGTCAAATAATATTAAAATATTGAATCTACCATGGTCATAACTTAGCCAAAGTGAAACTACCCAATGAGATAAGGTACTTAAATATTATAAGTTACACATTATACACTAATCCTTGGTATTGTTATGACCACATATGGTACCAAAGGGAAAGCATGCATAGGAGGATCATCCCAACCAAGGGATAAATGACCAAGAACCAAAATGGACCAAGAACAACCCTAGGGGTAGGTAGTAGAAACCCATGCAATGGGACCTATTTGGGAGGAACCCAAAGTGGAATATGTTATAGATTTTCAAAGAAGTGGGCACGACTGAATAGTCTCACTGAGATGAGGCACCTAAGCTAAGAATGAACATTGAGGTCATCTTGACGGAGGCCTGCCTTAGGTAGATTGCATCCAAGGAGATTCAGAAATCTATGCTTTAAGAGCTAAACTTTGGATCCTTCTTGAAGTTTTTTCTTTTATAAGTTAAAGCTCAATTACAAAACTCTTCCATGTGGCCCACCATCATTTCCAATTAGAAGTGGTACATGGAAGAGACATACCATTTTTGGAAAAATCAACAAGCTTCTTCAATGGCCAAAATCAAGGACATTTATATGTCCTACTTAGTGAAAGCAATCTCTCAAGCCCTTGGGTTGCCTAAGACTAGGGTCAATCTTGCAGAAATTTCAATGTAGGTAGATCTAAATGTTAGGAAAAAATGGACACATTGGTGTTATGGAATGGACTACAAGTAGTTTGGTGCACTCACCACAATAAAACATGCATACTTTAAAATTTTAGCCTTTCACCTCAATCCAATGGTGAGGCCCAACAAGATCAGAACTTTTTCTATTTATGTGTGTGTTGCTCTAAGTTGTAGATTCCTAGTCAATCTTCCAGAATTGATCTATCTTAAGATAGAAAAGCCCTTCAAGGAGAACAAATGTGGAAGGAAGGCACTCCCCTTTCAGTGCCTCATCAAAAAATTATGCAAGAGGGGAAGCATAACCCACTACATAAATGATGTTGTTTGACATTCTGTAACCACCTGTTGGGGGAAACGATGAAGGAAAAAGTGCCTACAAATGTGATGCAAGAAGAGGAACACCAACCATCACCTCCACCACCTACTCATGAGACAACATTGGAGACCCACGTTACCATTAAGTGCATGCACACACTCTAAGATCAGCTCTTGCAACAGCAGTAGAAACAAGTAGGAATGAGTGGTAGTGATCCATATGTGTACAAATCATCCATCAGCCACCTCAATGAAGTGGACCAAACCTTAAGCTAGATAGAGGGTGTGGTGCAACTTTTCTCAGTAAAAAAAGTGTAGGTGCCTACAAGGTCAAATTTATGTGCCTAAGAGGTAACATTATCTCTGTCATAATAGTAGTAATTATTAGACATTTTTTGGAATTCCATTACCTTTTTGGTGCATTTGGAAGAGGGTGAGGGGGTAACTATCATGATGATGCAGCGCCATGGGCAGGAGACAATGACTAAAATGGTTATTGGCAAAGTGGTCGAAGCACTTAATGCACCAACAACATCTATACTAGACATTTCTGCACTTAATGCAAATAGTTGTAGGAACTCTTAGTAAAAGATTCAGCATAGCCTAGCATGAGGAATTACTAGACTAACTAGTGGAAATTATGAAACTAATTCTAGATGTCTTTGATCTTTCAAATACCATCATTGCAACCTAGTCGGAGTTGCTCAAGATAAGCAATAAATACATAATCATGGAGGGGAAAATTGAAATATCCTATAAGCTGAGAACCAATGCTTAGCTATGGAAGTTGCTAAATTAAGAGCCCACCTTATTGATCTCACATTACTCTACCAAGTAATCACACAAGATAAAGCTTTTCAACAGCTTCAAGCCAAACTGAAAGAGGTTGAGTATGCAAAAAATGCAACAATCTTTGACCAATCCTTAGTCAATGCCATGACACATAACATTTAGAAGGACTTGGTCTAGATTTGCTGAGAAATTGAGGTCCTAACTATAGAAAATCATTACTTACAAAATGTTAATGTGCAAAAGTAGCAAATGTTAGAATTTATCCATCAATAGTAGGATCAGCTAGCCATGGTGAATGTAGAATTGTGGAGGTTGATAGTAGAGAATGAAAACCTCTCAATGGAGGAATTTTGTGCCTTACACCAGAAATCTACAATCAACATAGAAGCCTAGAAAAATGAGGCCCTTAATTTTGAAAGGGTTAAAAATCATTACAGGGACTAGGTAGGATTGAAAAAAAATTCAATAAGAAGTACATCCAATTGGGAAAGGAAAAGTTAATGAGGCCCTCTAGTAGCTCTAGAAAGGAGGCAATGTCTAGCAACTTATCTTTAATGGGCTAAATGCATACAACAAGGCTAAAATCTACCTAAAGGAGTTGCAGATTAAGGAAATGATAAAGTACATGAAGCTTGCCAACCTCAGATATGCAAACCTAATGATGATGATGGCCAAAAGATTGTGGTTAGAATTGGAGAAATAAGTGCCTATCTCATACTTGTTGTATGAGGTAAAGTTCAAGCAACATAAAGAGACCAAGTAGAAGCTTGAGATAGAAAAAGCATAACTTAAGGTTCTCGAGGCAAGGTTCATTGATCAAAGATTAATTCTTGAGAACCTGGCCAAGAGCATGAATGAGTACCAAGAGTAGAAAAATGCACTTAGTGCATTCAAAATCAAATGTAAGTAGTTCACTACTAGGTTTGTCAATGTGAAGGAGTTGTTCCTGACAATGCCCTGTCAGTGGGATATTTTTATTTTTGGCCCATATTAGTGAAGCAACATGGACTGTGAATGATCCTTGAAGTAAGGAGGAGAAGATGAAGACATTATTGGATGCCTTCCATCTTCTGCCAGAAGTTGTAGCTACCATAGCACAATCACAACAACCACCTCAACAAATGCAAGCATCCAAAGCATGAGAAGGTCCTTTGGAAACTTAGGAGCCTCCATCACTTAGGACTGTTTGAACTTCTTCATTATCTTCATGTTATCATAGGAGTTGTGTTTGTCATTTTTGTCTTGGTGTTCAATTTTGTTGTCCTAAATACCAATTTTAATAATAATTGTAAAATCATACACTTGGGTACTTAGTTTTTGTTATGTTAGTTTTGTGTGTTTGTAGGTAGTCAATAATCCCATACCTTTCCAAATTTTGTCAAGANTTTTCATAGTTGTAGTGAAGCACTTGCAATGTTTTCATTTGAAAGTTAAAATATTTTTTAAGTGCCTACAATAGGAGTCAAAGAGTGTGTGGATCTTTATTTGAGCACTGTTGTATGTTAGCACTTCAGTGTGGATGGTAATACAGACGAGCTTTTCTAATAAAACCTTGTAGTACTTGGTATATATTAATTGTTTTCTTTATGCATTTAATACCCATAGAATTCACTTCAATGTTCTCAAGTAATTAATTAATATTGATTAAATAGCACACATAAGTACAACCACCTCGAGCATACGCTTAATGCTTGGTAACCCAATAATGCTATAGTGTGTTGAGGATGTGTACGACAAATGGGAACATATGCTTATGTTAGGATTAGTGCGATATTAGCTAGTTATTAGATTAATTAAACATTTAATTACTTTATTTTTGTTCATTAGGTGACTTAATTCATAAAAGATAAAATGATAAAAATCATATGCCTAAATTACATTTAACCATATACTTGCACTTCACAAGTGAAATTGGGAAGACAACGATTGTAGTGGTTAGATTCATCTCCTAGGACCAATGTACTTAGAAACCTAAAGTCTTTTGAATTTGACCAGATCACTTAGTGGATGCTAGTTATTTGTATGGTTAGGCATAGGGTTTACTCCCAGATCATCAATTAAATTAACATTTCTCCCTCTTTTTCAAGTAAAGTTAGAGTATCTAGAGCTCATGGAAATGCATAGTTTGGCTAGAGCATAGAATGGTATGATATTTCTATTGGATTATGATATTTTCCTATAACCTCTTTAATATTGTGAATTAATAGCCTTGTTCATAGTTAGCTATATTTATTAGATATGTTCATGAATTTTTTCAATGTTGTGGAGACCTAGATATTTATAAACTATTTTTATTAACATTAATGTTAACTCCCATCAATGGTTTAATTGCATGTATTTGATTACATTATTCATATTTTTAAGTAGATAAGTTAAGCATGTAATCAAGCTCCTTGTCTTTGTCATTCAAACATGTTAGTATTTTGATATCCCTTGAATTAACATTAACAAGAGGTATTACTTTGTTAAATTAAGCTTATAATATGGTTTACTAATGTTTAGACATATCTTAGTTGCACATTTTTTTGGTTTGCAATTGTTCCATTGATTTATCCCTTCACATAATTCCTTGCTAGTTGATGAGTGGCGAGGTACACCTACACTCAACCATACGAATACAAGCATTCACGCACGATTTGGTTGAATTATGTAGATGAACTAGTTATGGCATCTAGATAGCTACACGTTGATCATAGTTTGTTGTCTCCCCACTTGGACTAGTATTTGCTTTTTCACGCATAGTTTAGTTCAGAGTGAGGTGTATGATGTGTTTCCTATCACTATGCTACTCCTAAGAGAAATAGAGAATAACTTTGATTAAGTTAATGAGTAATACGAGAAGAGAATCTACGCTAGCCTAAGTGCTATGAGCATCCATCCTTAAGCATCCATACACATCTTGGACCTTGTGTACTACTTCTAGGATTACCAAGCACATGTTACTTAAGCAGTCCTAGATACACTACTAAGATATCAAGTAGTCACACTTAAATTCTCGTGATTAATTCATACTCATGCTACATTTAATAATAGGGATAGTAAAGGAAGGTAAAGAAATATTAATTAAGAAAACAATAAATAACAATAATAGTTAAGCAATTAAAACTAAGTGAATGTTGCAATGATGAAGTAATTTTGATCTTTATTGCTAGTCATGTGCATGTCCAAGTACGCCACACTCAAATAAAGGTTCTGTTCAATTATAATCATCACACTGTGGGCATGCACTGGGGAAAGAGTTGAGATGAACTAAAAATGAACAAAAAGACTCTACTTCTACACCTATTGACTCTCTCCTTCTTGTGCACCCAAAGGTGTATTTATAGGCTTACATAGGAATCGCGATATCGTGTATCCAATATTATTATCCAAGCCATGATATCACGTATGCGATATCGTGGATCCGATATCGAGGGTCCAATATTAAGGGTCTGATATCAAGTATCCGATATTAGGGGTCTGATATTAAGGGTTCAATATCAATATCAAGGGTTCGATATCAGCACCTGAAAATCCATGATTCATCACTAGCCTATTGTGAAACACTCATGGAAATGGAAATAGTAATAATCATTTCATATTACATGGTTGAAATACTTAGAAGAGTTTACAAGTAAAATTTATCCTCTCTACCACATTTTGACAAGGTATACACTGTTGATAAGATTCAATAAAGATATGAGTTTGAAATTTGAACCAAAGGAAATGGTGAAATTTGAACTGATGGAAATGGAAATTGACCACATTATATTACATGATTATAGAGTTTATCCTCTATAACATGTTTTAACCTAGTCTATAGTGTTGATAAGATTCAGTAAAGACATAATTTTGAACCTTCAATCAATGGAAATGTTAAGGACTGTGTTGTATTACATGCTTGAAAGACTTGGAAGAGTTTACCATTAAAATTTATCCTCTTTAGAATGTTTTGACCAAGTCCACACAATGTTGATAAGAGACATACATAAGTTTGAAATTTGAACCGAGCCTAGGAGATGGCCTTGGAACGAACATTTAAAAATTGACAAAAGCGTTCTTCTGCCGAAACATTTGAACAAAGACCTTCGAAAACATGGCTTAGAATTGGTGTTAGGTTTATCAAAGACAGTCAGGGACGTCTGGTCAAAATTACTTCTGAGTGGCTACTGAGTGGGTTGTTGGTAGCTAGAAGTTAGAGGCTAGATAGTGTCCCTGCATTCAAACCTCTAAAAGTGACTATTTAAGTTGCATAAACATAACCTTATGCTATGTTCTAGGTTCTATCTACTTAGATGTTTAAGTTCTGCATTGATAAGGGATGAGAAGAGTCTCTGCAGATCTCTATGGTAAAACAACATAATCCTTTAGACAGATTCATGGCTACCACTAATGCTACGGTTGTTTTTTGTGTTGTGTTATTAACAACAATTTCGACAGTAAATGGCTGCTGATCCGTTATGGCTTTGTAGGACAGAAAAAATATTCATGGAAAGAAGCTTGAGCCATTTCTTACTTATGGAAGAAATGAGATGGATTCTCAATGTTTTGATTCTCATGGTTTTGGGCCGCTGTTTGAAGGTTTTGTCATTGGACAGACTATTTTTTAGGTTTTGCCAAAATATGACCATGAGCCATCTCAACCTTCTCCAATCCACAACTAAATGACTGATGTATATCATTTCTTCATCCAGGTTCCTTGATTCCTTGAATTCTTGAATTTTTGCTTGAAACCACCACAAAAATTTTTGCCTAGCACTTTCAGACAAGATTCAAGCTAAGTCATGCAGCTACCCAAGCATGAATACAGCATGACCAAACTTGGAGGCCTCCAAAATAGCCCCGGATGCTTCACAATTCAATAGGCAAGGTTCCCCCACGGCCCACAAGCAGTTGCATCAACTTTCGGCATCTAGAATAAAATGTTTCATGCTCAAAATGCTTGGTTTTGGCTAAATTACACTTTGGTTATATTTTCTTATGCTGCACAGCATGAGGATCAATGTTACCAATTTTTGGAGCCCCAAAACTGAGCTAAAATAGGCTGAAATCAAGAATAAGGATCCCCCATGACCTTCACCAAGGCCCCCAATAGCTCTCAACCTCCAGAAAATAAAAATTTGGGCCTCAAATATGTGATTTTGACTTGGTGACCCTGGGGCTACATTTTCTTACACTGCAAAGCGTAAGGATCAGCGTCACCAACTTTTTGAGCTACAAAACTGAGCCAAAATAGGACAAAATTGAGCAAAAAGACCCCCCATGACCTTCACCAAGGCCCCTAGTAGCTCCCAGCCTCTAGAAAATCAAAATTTGGGCCTCAAATATGCCAATTTGACTTGGTGACGCTGGGGCTACATTTTCTTACGCCGCATAGCGTAAGGATTAGCTTCACCAACTTTTGGAGCCCCAAAATGAGCCAAAATAGGCCAAAATCAAGCACAAGGACCCCCCATGACCTTCACCAAGGTCCCCAATAGCTCCTAGCCTCCAAAAAGTCAAAATCAGTTGGTGACGCTGGGGTTACTTTTTCAGACGTTGCACAACATGACCAAACAAGACTAGCTCAATTCAGGCATCTCCAGGTAGAATTTTGACATGAATTCAACTCCCAGGGGGCTGGGCAGCAGTTGTGTATGATCACAGGCTTCAAAAAATCCAAATTTGGGCCTCAAATATGCCATTTTAACTTGGTGACGTTGGGGTTACTTTTCAGACGTTGCACAGCGTAATGCCCAGCATCATCAACCAAAACAAGACAAAAACGACATCTAAATCAACCTAAATTTGGTACAAAAAATCCTCATGACCCATGGCATGTAGATCCACTTAGAAAATGGGTCTCATAGGTCAAAAATTGGTGCAAAATGCACTATTTTTAGGTCATATGCTATTAGTCACGCTGACATGCTTCTAGCAATGTAAACCCAGTGTAAACACTTTCATACGTTGGACGTTGGAAGCTGGACACTAGAAATTGACACCAGGATACACTATAGACATGCCAAAGCTAGATCCATGCATGCTGGAGGCCTTGGAGGAGCAAAAATAGCACATATCTATAGATCCGGAGGCTAGACATCCAGATCCACTCTTGTACTTTAACATTCTTTGTACATTTTGCATTTTTTAGCATATCAAGCTCTTACACTGTGGATTACACACATTAGCGTAAGAGATATTGGTTATGTTGCATGCTATACATTGTAACATTTCATTCATCTGGTCAACGCACACACCTATCACTCGATTCGAACGTTTCTCACCCTGTAGCCATCGATCTTCACACAGATCCGCATCCCATGCATCAAAACCGTATAAATACCTTGATTTTCCACTAGATTAGGGTTTGAAAATTTAGTCATAGAGCATCCCATACACTTTGTAGGCTGAAAATTCTAGGCAACATTTCATACACTGGGCATCAGACTTGGTCACACTGCGCAAGGGAAATCTTGGTCACACTACAGAACCTGCAACCAGAAACCTATATTCCCCAGCATCCATTCACATCAGGGCTAAACATCTACGTTGCAATCATTCTGCAACTACGTTTTGACCTATGCACTTCTTTGTAATTTTCAATCAATACAAACAGTTACATTTTTTTCCAATCATATTTACAGTTTACATTATTTTTTGTTTATGCTATTTACATCTTGTTTGTGCTTGTCCACGTTTACATTTGCATTTGTTTACAAAAGCCCAGCGCAGTGCCATTGCATACGGTAGGGGAAGTCCTTGTTTGATCTATGTACAGACCATCCAAGGCACTCTGCCTTCATTTATTTCCAGCTTGCCCTTGTGTGAAGGAAGGGTCTACTATATCTCTCCAGAGATCTTTAGGCATTCGTTTTCTTCCAGCCTTATGCTAACGATTTTAGATAGTACAGTAAAGTGGTGCTAAAAGGAGGGCATTTCTCTATTAGATCTAACTCTTAGCATCCTAGATCTAGTGTTCACATGCTACTGTGATTGTTAGCATTCCTACGCTGCCTTGTTCCCAGCGTTCAGGCACTATTTCTTGCTCATAAATCTTGTTATCTAGTCCAGATGCTATTTCTGAGTTTTCCAGGCACATTCTTGCTTAAATCACAACATCCTGCACCTTCCTCTCTCAGATCCAGAAATTTCCCACAGCATCCTACACTCTATGCCAGTTTCAGACATTATTTATAGCATCCATAATCCTTATCTCTCTTTTCTGATTCTATTCATAGCATCTAGATCTAAGTTTTCTTCTCAGATACTACGTCCAACACTTAGTTTTCTAACCCAAAAGTTGGTCACACTGACGTTGGTCAAGCTGATGTTGGTCATGCTAACGTTGGTCAAGCTGATGTTGGTCACGCTGATGTTGGTCAAGCTGACATTGGTCATGCTGAAGTTGGTCACACTGCTCCTCACCCTACCTCACATGTTGTTCCTTAAGATCAAACGTTTTCCACAACACTCCAATGTTGCCCGAATTCTTATGCTACAATTCATACGCTGTCAGTTTTACACTTAGAAAATGTTTTTCACATGTTGCCAGGTTCTTACGCTGGACACTTAGACAAATTTTCAGTGTTCACACGCTGGACACTTAGATAAATTTTTAGTGTTCACACGTTGGACACTTAGACAAATTTTTAGTGTTCACACGCTGGACACTTAGAAAAATTTTCAGTATTCACACGTTGACAAATTTTCAGTGTTCACACACTGTAGTTGGTCATGCTGGATAGTTAGTCACACTGCAAATTTGTCACACTACACACGCTACACCCTTATCCAGAACCACACATTGCACTTGTTGCCTTGTTACCTTGTCTATATGCTGCCCCATCACACATCACCATGGAGTCATCTTAGAACTCTAACGCATGCACCTTCATAATCCTTACATAAGAACAGTATAACTACATTTGTGTGAATATTCAGGCCAACCTTCCCATTGACCAAATAGAGAAGTAAGAGAAAAAAAACTTTGAGTGCATATACATGGGAGGTCATGAATTCACTCCCTCTATATATGACATCATCCCCCTTTCTGAGCCTCACCATCGACTCATCTCTTAGCTCCTTTTGGCAAGGAGCCAAAACACACGGTGACCCACGGAGGAGCCCCAAAACCAACATGATGTAGATGACTTCGAGGCATAATCTGAACTTGAGGATTCATACCACATCCTTAGTCCTCATGCCTACATGAATCCATCATTCCACCCTCGCATGGGATAGACGGCCACTCACCAGGTATCAAGGAGCATAAAAGCATCGGTATCCCAACAAAGATTACCCACGTCTATTTCCACCCAGTACATACTACACGTGCAAATACATGGAGCCCCTTTCATCACTTCAGCTCCGCACATCCAAGGTATTACTTCACAGTTTGTGGCTAGGCAAGGAGCCATACCCCTTGTTCAACAACCCACTCACTTCAATGTGTCACACCCTGCAACCAAAACTCTGAACATTGCTCCATAGCAACAAATGACAACCCAACAATCTCCCCAACCAACTGATCTTCCTACCGCCGAAGAGTGGGCAGAAGCCAAAAAGATGATGCAAGTGTTATCTAAAGAGGTAAAGCACCTCAAAAAGGAAAACTCTGAATAAGTTAAAGTACTAGACTTCTATCAAGATGATCCAATTAGCTCTTTAGTGCCATTGTTAGCTTTACACAACGGAATCACACTTCCACAGTTAACCAAGTACAATGGGAAGGGAGACACGAATGCTCACTTGGTAACATTTCGATCAGAGATCCTATTGCTTCAAGCTTGGCCCCATGCAATCCTACGTATGTTTGCCATGTCTCTAATAGAAAATGTCTTAGACTAGTACTGAGCCTTACCACCTAACTCCATATCCTCTCTAGAGGATCTTTTAGATTAGTTCATCACCCAATTTAAGTACAACCTCAAGCCTGAGGCCACACTAGACACTATGATATAGGTGAAACAAGTGCCACTAAAGCCTGTGCAGAAGTTCATTCAATGATGGAGCATAGCCATTAACAAAATTCATGAGCCCATCCTTGAAACATATTTCCTTACAATTCTGAAGGGAGCCGTGAATGACTTTGTTAAGTCAAAGTTGTACTACCTAAGCACTCAAACGTTGAGCCAAGCATTCACATAGATTAAGAACATTGAACAAGCTGCACAAACCAGCAATGATCCCACCTATGTGGCTTACAAGAACCAACATGTTGCCAAGAAAAAGACAACAACCGAAACTATAGCCATAAGCAAAAAAACAAAAAACACTAGTACCAACCCACCTGCAATGATAGGGGCCACCCCAAAGCCCAACTTTCAGTGCAAGGATCACTCTAAGTACACGCCGCTACCCACAGTACCCTCTGAACTACTAGAGAAACTCCTTAAAGCCAAGAAAATCCAATACAAACACATAGCGGAGAATGTTCACCGCCAACACAATAGGTACTACGAGCTACTATGAAATCCCACCTTAGCAGCACCAAACGATCCCCTGGTTCCACGACATTTCAAGTTAGACCAATTCTGTCACTACCACCAAATGTCCGGTCACAACACGAACACCTACCATGCCTTATAGGATGATCTTCAAATAATGATAAAATGGGGCCAACTCAACATCAACACCCTGAGTCAACCTAGCACAGATGATGCCTCTTATGTTATAAACTCCATTGGCAATGATAGTAAGCCTAAACCTATGCGGCAACCTTTTGTGATCTATATGCCTCTCAGCAAGGCAATGATCCCCCCACCTCCACAAGCAAGAGACCTCCCATTGTCATCCAAGTGCCACCTCGAGTACCTGAAAAATATTTCGTGGTCAAAGTACCACTGCAATCGACCGCTAAGACGTTAAATTGGCATGATGCACTGACCACAACCACAAAGAAACCTTTCATCATTAAGGTGCCATAAAAAGCTAGTCAAACACCAACGACTCCTTCCAAACTACAATTTGTTATAAAGGTGCCACCACGTGATGGCCCCTCACCTACCCAGAGCCCAACTGTAGGCAACATCTCAACCTCTTCTCCCTCAAGAGTCAACCTTGCCAACAACACGGGTAAGCCTACCAAATGGCAGCAGAAGAGGACAAATGAACAACGAACAACCTCCACACCCGAAACAAAAACCATACCAAGCAAGAAACAATCAAATGTTGGGGCCCCTACCCCTAATCTCAAGCAAACTAGGCCCAATCCCTCTACACAAGAGGCACATCCCTCAACCCACACAAAGGAAGCCAAAGCCAACACAATGACCGACAACACAAACTTCGTAGCTACACTAGCCCAGGTAAAACAAACGCTTAAACAAAAGAACACAACGATGAGCTTGTATGACTTGGTCATGACTTCAGCTGCTCACTGCAAAGCCTTGGCTCAAACGTTAGCATCCATTTCTATTACGGAGGACATCCGTGTAAACAAGGAATCCATCCATGCAACGATTTCACAACATACACCACAAGGATTAGGTTCAAACACCTTATCCTTCCACGATGATGTAGTTAAAGTCAACCCTGAACGAGGGGAGGTCACAATAGCTCCATTGTTAATTAGTGTACATGTTGGACAATGTACCATTCACAGAGTGCACGTTGATGATGGTGCGACAACAAATGTAGCTTTATACTCCTTCATCAACAAACTAGGCATGGAAGACGAGATCATGCCAACAAAAACCACGTATTTAAAATCCTTCAATGGATCATGTGTCACAGTTAAGGGCATAATCAACTTAGCCTTTGTGGCAAAGTTCACGGTCATAGAAGAGATGCCAAGTTTCAACATGATTCTTGGTAGACCTTGGCTAGCCCAAAAATGGGCCATTTCCTCACCGATACATCAAGAAATATGCCTTCCATACGAAGGTGGACAAGTCATCATACATGGTGATAACACTCCCTTTCTAGCCATCCACAAAGACATGTCACAAGTCTTGAAAGAAGAGTCTCTTGATGGAACACCCATGGTAACAAATGCAACATCTAGAGCTAAAGCACTCAAACAAGTGGTAAAAACCGAAAGCCTCCCAGAGCAACCAAAACCTAGCACGCCTCCTAGACCACGTTTGGCTAGGAAACAACCACACGATCAAGACTACCCTGCGACCAAAAACACGTATGATCCCCACCCACTCTTCACCTTTGTTTGTTGTGCATATGTCACCTTTGTTTGCATTGTACTAGCTTACACGTTTACATGCGGCCCAAAAAGGCCTTAAACTAGCCTGTGGCCCAAAAAGGCCTTAAACTAACACATGGCCTAGTATGGCTTTAAATTGCCATGCATGGCCTGAAAAGGCCTTAAACTACCACTTTCTGCATTTTTTTCTATTTTGCTTGTGCATTTAGGTTCTATTTTCAACAGTTACTACTTGACATTGTGTTATCTAGTTTCTTCTTTTACAGGATCACCTGGACATACGTGCATGCATCCACACATCGTCCTAACATCATGATGATAAAATGATACCACAGATTCATCCTGGCATCATGACGATAAGCTGATACCACAGATTCGTCCTAGCATCATGACGATAAATTGATACCACAAATTCATCCTAGAATCATGACGATAAACTGATACCATAGAATGGTCCTGGCATCATGACCTAAAATTGATACCATAGATCATCCAGAATGACAATAAACTACCACATTCTCATCTGCCAGAGTCTACTAAGACTATAAACTAGCTCGTCTCTCCGTAGTCCGCCACGACTATAAACTAGCATTGCACTATCCGCTACGACGATAAACTGGCAACGTCCAGCAAGTTATGACGTAAAACTAATCCACGACAGTCCGTCGAGACTATAAACTGACAACTTCTTCACTGACCTACTAATCTGTTGCTGAAATCAAATGCCATGTCTTCATCAATCTACTGCATGAATTCATCACATAGAATCTAACAACATTGCTGCTGCTCAATTTTGTTTGCTTGCGGTTGCATGCAGTGTCTCCATCCCATCAGTTGCATCCATGTTTAAAGTGTTAAGCTAAATCATTTACTCATGGTTTTCTTGTCTTCTTGGAGTTTTGTTTGCAGGATGACACCCAGAGATGTTCGTACACGGATGCACTTCATCACGGCAACGAGGTACCACATTGTTCCTGATGCATGTAACAAGGTTAATCAAACTGCTCTCAAGTACATTCCTAGTTCCCCAAACATCCTTGATTCCCTAACATGTTCTCTCTACCCTATTCAGTTACATTTCCCGGATACATCCCAGTCATCCCAAAACTCTAAACACATGGTTGCACACTGTAACTCTTCAGGTAGTTGCAACACATAGCACAACACATGAAATAGATACAAGCACACAAGCATGAGTATAACATTGAAAGAGAGCTCTGTTAAAAAAAATAAACAAACAAAAAGAAAAAAAATATAAAACAAAAATAAAAAAAATCAAAGAGCAAAATTCATTACAAGACCCTTGGCACTTCTCATAAAAGCCTTAGGTGGGAAGGTACTTGTCCTGGAAGAAAACACTCATGTCTCAAACAATCATGTTGCATCCCATTGCGTGGCTTTGGCTGTTCGACAACAGGTTTCCTTTGACACTCAACAAAGGTCCTGTTTCTCCAAAGAATGCACCACCTCATTACGTAGCTTTGGTTGTGACGACGAATTCTCTTAAACAGGATACAAGAGTCTCGTTCCTCCAAAGGATGCACATCCCATGCCTTAGTCCCAAGTCTGCTAGATACTGGCTATTGACAAGGACCAACATGATGTCTTCACACAAGAGCAATACTCTTCCCACAGTTAAACAAAATCATCCCTTCATCACTCCCTGATCTCATAGTTACAAATCTTTCCCCTATACATCTCAAAACCTGATTTCCCGATCCTATGTACTTCTGATCACGGTGCGATGACATCTAGCCCAGTGCCAAAGAACAATGCTTGATACCCAATTGCTCGTGGTGTTTTGTACTTCTTTGTTGATGCCTCTCTGGTAGATTTCTCCAAGCATCAACAAAGAGGGACCAATGAAAACACCACAAAAATTTTGGCCTAGCACTTTCAGACAAGATTCAAGCTAAGTCATGCAGCTACCCAAGCATGAATACAACATCACCAAACTTGGAGGTCTCCAAAATGGCCCCCAATGCTTCATGATGGAATAGGCAAGGTTCCCCCGGGGCCCACAGGTAGTAGCATCAACTTCTGGTATCCAGAATCAAAATCTTCGTGCTCAAAATTCTTGGTTTTGGCTAAAGTACACTTTGGTTACATTTTCTTACGCTACATAGCATAAGAATTAGCGTCACCAACTTTTGGAGCCCCAAAATAGGCCGAAATCGAGCACAAGGACACTCCATGACCTTCAACAAGGCCCCCAGCAGCTCCCGGCCTCCAGAAAATAAACATTTGGGCCTCAAATGTGCCATTTTGACTTGGTGAAACTGGGGCTACATTTTCTTACATTGCATAGCGTAAGGATCAGCGTCACCAAATTTTGGAGCCCCAAAACTGAGCCAAAACAGGCCGAAATCAAGCACAAGAACCCCCTTGACCTTCACCAAGGCCCCCAACAGCTCCCGGCCTCTAGAAAATCAAAATTTGGGCCTCAAATATGCCATTTTGACTTGGTGACGCTGGGGCTACATTTTCTTACGCTATACAACGTAAGGATCAACGTCACCAACTTTTGGAGCCCCAAAACTAAGCCAAAAAGGCCGAAATCGAGCACAAGGACCCCCCATGACCTTCACTAAGCCCCTCAAGAGCTCCCAACCTCTAGAAAATCAAAATTTGGGCATTAAATAATGTGTTTTCAGTTGGTGATGCTGGGGTTACTTTTTTAGACACTGCACAGCGTGACCAAACAAGAATAGATCAATTCAGGCACCTCCAGGTAGAATTTTGACATGAATTTGACTCCCAGGGGGATGGGCAGTCGTTGTGTATGATCATAGGCTTAAAAAACTCCAAATTTGGGCCTCAAATGTGCCATTTTGACTTGATGACATTGGGGTTACTTTTCAGACACTGCACAGCGTAATGCCAAGCGTCATCAACCAAAACAAGGCCAAAACAACATCCAAATTAGTCCAAATTTGGCGCACAAAACCCTCATGACCCATGGCATGTAGATCCACTTCGAGAATGGGTCTCACAGTAAAAAACGGGTTCAAAATGCACTATTTTCAGGTCATACGCTATTAGTCACGCTAACATGCTTCCAGCAGTGTAAACCCAGCATAAACACTTTCATATGCTGGACGCTGGACACTGAATGCCAAACGCTGATGCCAGGAGACACTCCAGACATGCCAAAGCCAGATCCACACAAGTTGGAGGCCTTGGCAGAGCAAAAATACCATAGATCTGCAGATCCAGATGCCAGACATCCAAATCCACTCTTGTACTTTAACATTCTTTGTACATTTTGCATTTTTGAGCGTATCAAGTTCTTACGCTATGGATTACACACATCAGCGTAAGAGATCTTGGTCACACTGCATGCTGTACATTGTAACATTTTGTGCATTCGGTCAACGCACACACCTGTTACCCGATCCGAATTTTTCTAACCCTGTAGCCACGGACCTTCACACAGATCCACATCCCATGCATCAAAATCGTATAAATACCCTGATTTTCCACTAGATCAAGGTTGGCAAATTTAATCACAGAGCATCCCGTACACTTTGTACGCTAAACATTCTAGGCAACATTTCATACGTTGGGCGTCAGACTTGGTCACGCTGAGCAAGGGCAATCTTGGTCACACTGTAGAACCTGCAACGCGACCAGAAACTTGTATTTCTCAACATCCATTCACATCGAGGCTAAACGTCCACCTTGCAATTGTTCTACAACTACGTTCTGACCGATGCACTTCTTTGTAATTTTCAATCAATACAAACAGTTACATTTTTTTGCCAATCATATTTACAGTTTACATTATTTTTTATTTACATTGTTTACATCTTATTTTCGCTTGTCCATGTTTACGTTTGCATTTGTTTACGTTTGTTTACAATAACTCGGCGCACTGCCATTGCGTACGCTAGGGGAAGTCCTTGTTTGATCTGCATGCAGACCATCCAAGGCACTCTGCCTTCGTTTATTTCCAACTTGCCCTTGCGCGAAGGCAGGGTCTACTGTATCTCTCTAGAGATTTTTAGGCGTTCGTTTTCTTCCAGCATTACGCGGACAATTTCGGACAGTACACTACTAGCATCTAATACCATTACACTATGCATGGCTAAATATTTTCCATTTTTTTCACCAAATTTTAAGATAATTTCATAAGTCGCTGAGGGTAATTTTGTAATACAATTTTCTTCACTTACGAATTGTCCCCACAAGGCTTGGGAAATAATTGAAATCAGAAGTCAATGAACACACTTTTCGAACTTCTTCTGGGGAAATAATTGAAATCAAAAGTCAGAATGAACACACTTTGAAGAAGTTATGAAGTAAAAATGTAAATACCATGAATTTTGAGAAGCAGGATGATGGCGAACATCAGTTTCTTAGTATCAAAATCGCTGCAATGTATTGCTACAATCGTAACAGGTTTCCTTTGTGAACTATGATTAAGGTATGTTGATGGGCAGGAGGATGTCGACTCTCATGGAAAGGGGTTGACGTTGAAATATTGTTACTTTTTAAACTTGCTGGCTGGATCATTGGAGACCTTTTCGATGAATTAGATTTTTACATATTTATTGAGATTTAAATGCTTTACTTGAAGTGTTTTGCTAGTTGCCTTTACTGGGACACGATTGGTTGAAGCAAAATGAGTTATCCTAGCAGAGTCTGTGTCTATAACATAGGCAAGGTGATTATAATAGGTGGTATTGTGGAATATTACTTTATAATTTGTAATGAGAAACAGTGCAAATATTGCAAATTTGACTTATATTTTAAAAAAATTTCTTCTGTATTCTTTTAAGTTTTAGCGTAATTAAAATCAAATTGTTTTGATTCAAGCAGGAAGTAATAAAACCGTGAGCTGATTTGTACCTCTATCATACAATGAAAGGATTTTGCTTACCATGTTCGGCTTCTTTAGTTAGGTGAATTTGTGGCCGTTGAATCATCAATAGATGTTAAATCTGTGGAATCCACAGATTCAGCAATCTTATCAAAGATGAATACTGAAAAGAACCCAAAGAAACCCAAAATCAACAAAAATAAGTGTCTGTGATAACTCAACCGAAATTCCAACAAAAATAAGTGTCTCTGATAACTCAACCGAAATTCCATGATCCACGCTCATAAATACACAATGTAATGTAAAAAGTAGAATCGAAGAATTCATCATCAAAGACTTAACACAACCATGCAACCCCAATCATTTTTTAAAAGAGTCCGGTCATTTTAAAAATGTTTACTGTCTTGTTAAAAGGTACGACCGGTCAAATCGGAGACTGGCGAAATGACGCAGACCTCGGCGTCAGCCTAACAAGTTTGACCTAAGGCTACACTCTTGACCATAATAGGCACCGTGACTCACATGGTATAAGAAACGCTATGGATTATGGTGTATCCCACGTCAAATATGAAATTGAAATTTTTTATTTACACGTACTAGACTTTCTCATTTCTTATTTGTTATATCAGTTTCAGAATCTTTGTTATGTAATATATATGTTTTAAACATAAATTAGCAGGTTGGAATCTAACCTGTCATCTCGGTTCTGTAAGCCAAAACTCATACTATTAAGTCAAAGAATCAACTTTCGATATCTTAGTACAGTTCAAAGGTTATTTGCCATTCCGAAGCAAAATAGTTAATTCTGGAATGGAAAAATAACATAAAAGTTCTGTGTTGCAAAGGAAAAGCATCAACTGCTCCTGCTACTGATTTTTATTTTGGCTGGCAAATGCTTTCCCCTGTTTTGTACTTGACTATATCTTCAAAATTACATTAAAGATGTAAAGCATGTGTTTCCGTACTGTACTGAACTGCAACAGCTTGGGACACTTTATTCAATATCCCTGTTGATATCAGCTCTTGCATGTTAACATGGGGCCATGATTAATAAGTTTATACCCGACAACTTTTCCAAACCTCATTATACTGATAAAGACTAAATTACGAAAATACTTAAGAGAAATGCAGTTGATTGTGCAGTTCACCCCATTGTATGAAAGTAGGACTAAGATATGATCAAAATAAATACAAATAATTATAAGCACGAATAAGATCTGGAACAGTGGATGCTTTTGCAAAGTCCGGATAAATTGGCTTTTGATAAAGGGCCGGAATTTCATATTTTAAAACATTACTGAGATCCCATATAGGTCTGTAGGTTTCCACCACTTTGTCCGGTGATAGTTGCAGACTTGCAATGCTCAGACGAATGGCATGCCAACTTATCTTTCTGCAACTTTGTTGCCATCCCACTACACATTGCTGGTCAGCGTTACTGCAAAAATAATAAACATCACCAATACCCTGCAAAAATAATAAACATCACCAAAATACCCCACTTGCTAGTGGCTCACCACCAAACTATGCCAACTCGGTTATATATCTCGCATAGTACATCAATAATGGGAATAATAAAATCCATTTTTAAGATTTCAGTGGTATCAATGGTTTGGGGTGTCTTGTACATATGCAAAGCATTGTTGTGTTGGATTACGTTTTACGTAAGAATGCCAAGCACTTAGTTATTTATTTTTAAAAAAAATTGAGCTGCAATCCCTCCTGGATTTTATGAAATTCTTAATAATTGCCTCCGAATTTCATCTACCAGCCTCAAGGCTCAAACCCTAGGCTACGAGCAAATTCGAAAGATGCAACTGACCATTTAAAATTCCAGTTACAGTTTGTCTCATTTCAACAAAAACCCAACTTTTGTTTTAATGTTTTGAATGACTTCACACATTGTTTTGTCCATTAGAATGGTGCATCTTTCCTTGTTAGTTTCACTATCAGCTTTGCTATCTTTAAAAAATTTTCAATGAATCTTTTGTAGTATCCTATATGACTAAGAAATGATCTAACATTCTTAATAGTCTATGGACTTTGATGATCTTTTGAATAACTCTCCTTTTATCTGGATATACCTCTATTCCTTTTTGAGATACTTTATGTCGCATAACAATACTGTCTTGGAACATTAGATGGCTCTTTTTCCAATTGAGCTTTAAATTAGTTTCAACACATCTTTTCAAAACCTGCTATAGTTGGTCCAATGGTTGTTTGATGTCTAACCCATAAGTGGAAAAATCATCCATGAATACCTCTACTTCATTACCAATATGCTTTTGGAATATGCTCAGTACTAGTCTTTGAAAAGTAGCAGGAGCATTAGACAAGCCAAAAAAAATATGCTTGTAGGTAAATCTCTCCCATGGGTTCGTGAATATAGTCTTCTCTTGATCTTGTGGTGCAATGCAGATTTGATTATACCTACTGTACCCATCAAGGAAATTGTAGTACTAGTTTCCTACAATGTTATTGAGGACTTGGTCAACAAAAGGTAGAGAAAAATGATCCTTGAATGTTGCTGAATTCAATAACTAAAAGTTAATGCAGACCCTTCACTTGCCACATTTCTTTGAGACAATGACTAAGGGACTAACCCATTTACTATTTGCTAATGACCTAGAATTGCTACCTAGATAGTGAGATATTTTTTATGACTTAGAATGGCTAATTATATGATGAAATAGTCCTTGAAATACCATAAAATTTCAGGACCCTTATGCCTTAGCAGAGTTTTGAAATTCGGCCAAGGACTTCCACAAGTGTAGCATCACGATGGGCCATCAAGACAGTGTAGGCACTGAGTGTAGATTGTATAGTCCGACAAGTTTTCTATCTCTAGGGCTGATAGGCTTGCTGGGTTCTCCAGCCTACCCAACTGGACAATTGACCCAGCTGACAGTCCATTCAGAGACCATGTCAGGAGTTGTCGAAAGTGTTCAGGATGAGCTAAATAGTTCGGCAAGTTTTCTAACGGAGAAATCTGCTACGCTATGCTATGCTGCATAGTGTAGCAAGCCTTGAAGAGACCAATTAGATGTCCAAGATGAAAATTGATAACAAGCTAATCTTCCAGAGCATCTACCCTATTTCATCCCTAAAGCGTGAGCGATATGGCGCAACGGAATGTGGTGAATTTTGTCAAGTATTCTCTCAATCTAAGTGCTATGCTGTGCCATGCTATGCAGCGTAGCACAGCATAACGGGGATATACTTCGACAACACTCCTACATGGGTAGCTTCGACGAAGTAAAAGCACTTGCCATTGCTTCAACTGTCAAACAAGCTTGCTCTGCTGACACATCAAGATATGACGAACATCCTATGATAAAATGTTTGGAAAAATGAGTTAGGATTTGGGTGCTATGCTATGTAGTGTAGCACAATGTAGCAAGGATAGAATGCACAAAGGCCCCTTTGCCAAGTGATCCCAGCAAGAGGATCACATTTGGCAATGCTTTGGCCTTCAAAACTACTGGTCCCACTCAAACGTCAAGCAAAGTTTTCAGATAAAATGTTGTAGATTAAACAAGGATGCAAGTCACATTGGCTAATACGTTGTGCTACGCTGTGCTACGCTGCATAGCATAGCATAGTGTAGCAAGGATGCAAAAAAATAGAAGGCCCCAAGGATGAACTCAGTAGGTCCAAAGGCCTTCTAGCATGGAAGACAAAGTTGTAGTTGTTTGCCTGACCAAGCCTTAGACAAATGCTCTTAGCTTTTATGTAAAACTCCTTTCAAGACTGGCGGCTACGCTATACTATGCTACGTAGTGTAGCACAGCGTAGTGTGTAGTTACTTATGCTATGCCAACATGATGGACAACGTAAGTAATGTAACACTTACATGGAGGCATCAAGATGTTTTCAGTTAGCTCTAAAACTTGTTGGCAATGTTCATTCTCACCCTAGCATTTCTTTGGTGGACAAGATTAGCAAACTTTCTTCATTTTGCATACCCCTGATCAATTCCCAAAATTGTCCCTATGCCTGACCCTGCTCACAAGAGTAGGGAAGATGTAGTCTTGGAGCATAGGCTCCATTTTGCTTCCATTGTTAGTATGCTTTATATATTTTGGCACATGCAATTTCAGCAGTATGGTCATACCATAATAGTGTTCACATCCAACATCACACAGCTACATAGCACAACCATGCTTGCACCTTGTGGGGGCCCAGGACACGTGGCATCTAGACCACATTTTTCTCCTACTTCTGGCCCTATAAATACCCCGGTGAACAATGTTCAAAGGGTTGGATATTTTGCATGGTTGGCTTTTGAGTTGGCTTTTGGAGACCATAGTTGTCATTTTTAGCATTTTGGTTAGCTTTGAGCATTTTCGTTGACTCTAGACATCTTTTTGCAGGTCTAGCATTTTGGCATTTTGGCGAGCAAATTGGAAAGCACAAAAATCCTGAGTAGTGAGCTATTGGCTATAGTTCAGGGACCTATGACCATACTGCTCTGTTGTAAGCTATGCCATTCCAGTGTTGCATATTCAGTTGTATGCTTTTCAACAAAGCAAAGATCAGATTTTCCATCTTGGGGCGGTGCATCTTCTCACCCAAGTCTCTTTTATGCTTTGTTTACTATCATTGTGTTTACCACTACTTTTATTGTCTTATGTTTGTTAATCATTACTTTACTTGCATACGTCACTCCTAAAAAAAACGTTTATGAAAGGTTAAGTTATACCTATTAAGTTCCTGTCTAATTGACCAGACCATTCAGGGCATCCCATTTCCGTTTCTCTCCAGCACAGCCCTCACACGAATCTGGGGTTAAACTATATGCCTAACAACCTCTTAGTGTTCCATCCATAGACATTTTCGGTTGCTACATTTTTTTGGCACTAGAAGGAGGGCCTTTTGGTGCTCTTTCTATGTCTTATGGGTAGACCTACACGTTGTCTATACCTCATCACCTACTAGCATAGATGTGACACCCTTGTGGTTGTCTACGCATCATGTGGTGCAGACTGATTGCAATGACAGTTCCTTTGGAACCTAGTAAGATGAAAAGCCTCTGATAGCTTATTGATTTCTGTATTTCTCATTTGCGATTTCTTGATAATCATACAAAATGATTCCTGCAACCACTGTCATTCCCACCTTGAACCTTGAGGTTCCTTCCTTGGATCAAAACACCATAGGTGTTGAGCGACTACCTAGCCCAGTGCTAGTGCCACGTCAGTCTCTTAAGCTCCAACACATGTCACCTAAGTGCTTGGCACAAGACAGAGAGTGCTATAACTTCCTCTGCACAAAGATCCAAGAGAATATGCCCTTGGATCACCAAGAACTCGAAGAAAAACGTAAGTTTGAGTTCCTTCATCGAAATGGGAGGGAATTTATCCCTACCCCTGATGTTAGCATCCACCTAATAGACACGTATCAATAGATCTTGGATGGGTTGATATGAGTCAGTAAGTCTAGGAAGTGGCCACACCTACCTAGTGGTTATCCCATCCACTGTGGTCTTCTGGTTAAACCTGCTCTTTGCTTCTTCCCCCTTTGTGATTACCACAACTCCACCACAACCTACACTTTCATCAGCCATGGGCAACCATCTCGTACCCTTAGCGTACCACCACACTGCTGCTTCAGTTTCATTCCCGAGCACTCTCCCTTTTCACTTTGTTCCATCATCATACCAAGCACTAGTCATAGCTACATTGCCATATGTGCACATCATGCCTACATCCTAGTTGCATGGAGTTCTTGCTCCCATTCCATCATCTACACCTATCCCACCATCAGTGGTAGGCCCAGCCCCAACTTCGTGGTGGACCCCAACCACTTCTCTCCTTGTTGTGAAATCCTCCCAGATGTCACATCATGTTCACCACCAAGCGTATCAAGTCCTACAAGTGGTACAACCAAGCATGGGGTTGTGGTCCACCCCATCAATCATGCAAAGTACCAACCCCATGGCTCTACCAGTGGCTACCCCACCAACAGCATCACCCACCAGGTGGTGGATGGCCCAAGCAGCACCATTCACAAGAGTAGCACCAATAGTGCTGCCCATGGGGCAGGTCCCTGCCCTTCCACCGCAACCCCCATTGGCACATACAACAGCTTCTCATGCAACCCAACAGTCATCTGCAATGTCATTGGGTTTGGACCAAACATTCCAACTTATCCAAACCCTCACTAAGGAAATTAAATTCCTTAAAGCTACCGGTTCCGACATGGTGTAGGTCATGGATTTCTACCATGACATCCCCATCAACTCGACCATCCCCATGCTCACATTGCCCGCTGGGATACCACTCCCAAAATTTACAAAATATAATGGGGAGGGTGATCCCAATGCACATCTAGTAATTTTTAGATCTGAATCTTTGTTGTTGCAATAGTGGCCCCACACTATCATTGACTTCTTTGCCATGTCTTTGACGGGCAAAGCTCTAGACTAGTATCGCTTGCTCCCACACGCCTCCATCTCAACTCTAGAGGAGCTGTTAAGTTAGTTCGTGACTCGTTTCAAGTATAACTTGAAACCGGAGGTCATGCTAGATTAGTTGATGAATGTTAAGCAAGAATCATTGGAATTTGTGCAAAGGTTTATACAGCGGTGGAGCGCCACCTTGAATGAGATCCGTGAGCCTATCGCAGAGGCCCATTTGTTGGCTATCTTCAAGGGGGTAGTAAATGACTTCATTAAGTCAAAACTATACTACCTAGCCCCATGCTCCCTCAGTTAAGCTTTCGCTTAGACAAAGAGCATCCAAAATGCGGCTAAAGCTAGTAAAGATCTGGCCTATGTTGCATACAAAAACACATATATCAAAAAGGACAAGGAGAAGGGCAAGGCCGCAACAACTACAGTGGCCGTTGTGGCAAACGAGGCCAAACCCAACAACAACAATAATAAAAAGGTGGCCACAGGAACAAAATCTAGCTCAAGCAACATCGATCAGCCTTCAACATCAGCACCAAAGGCATCAACCTAGCTTAAACCTAAATTTGAGTGCAAGGATCATTCCAAAGTACACTCCTTTACCCGTTAAGCCTTCAGAAGTCCTGAAGCAATTGTTGGGGGTTGGGTATATTCAACATAGCCAGATGTCAGAGGACACGATTAAGCATCATAAGTGAACCTCTTAGGGATCCCTCCTTGGCCACACCCAATGAGCTGCAAGTTCCCAAGAATATCAGACTGGAACAGTTCTGTGACTACCATCAACTATGTAGTCATGACACAGACTACTACCTGGCATTGAAAGATGACATTCAATGCATGATCGATTAGGTCAAACTTATCCTGGATGAAAGTGGTCTTGTCCACCCTGAAAACCAATCCATGCACGTTTACAAGGACCCCCTCAATGCCAACAACAAGAGGTATATCATCAACACGATTGGCATTGACAGTAACCCAGAACCATCACTATAACCATTCATGGTGCGTGTGCCTCAATGTAGGATGGCGACACCAACAACAGCAAAAAAGACACCACAACAACCATTCATTCTTAAAATTCCCCCTAAGAAATCCTCCCTTGCACCTTTCATGCTCAAGACCACGCTGCCCCCTACGCCAACACCACAAGTACCATTTGTCATTAGGGTGCCAAAACATTCAATTGCCCCTACCACATAGAGCCAACCAACTAAAACATCCCCCCAACCCCCCCCCCCCCATTCAAAGAAATGGGAGGAGCATTTGATGGACAAGATGGTCAAGGAATGTACCGCCTTAGGTCCTCCCAAGCCTACCCCCTTTTCCTCAACACCTGCGGTCCCCTCATCATCAACAACTAATAATGACGCATAGAAGTGAACACCACTACCCCATCTGAGAAAGAAAAATCCTCAACCTAAAGCTCCCCCTCCTCAGAAAATTCATCTCCTAGGGTGAATGGAGGAGGAGAAGGGTAACAGGCAAGATGGTGGGTAGGATGTATTCAACACCCTTACCCAGTTTAAACAGGCTCTAAAATAGAAAAAGATAACCTTGAGCATGTACAACTTGGTGATGACTTCTACTACGCACCGCGAGGCCATGGTTTGTATGTTAATATCTATACCAGTCAACGAAAACATGCCGGCAGAGGAGAAAGGGATTCATTCTATCATGCTTCCCTCTACAACCGAGAAGTCATGGCCATCTTAGCTAATGTTCCGTGATGAGTCCATTAAGGATAACCCTGAAAAGAGTTAGGTGACAACAGCACCCATGTTCATCACAATTCTAGTTGGTCAGTGCAAGATCCGAAGGGTACATGTTGATAACGGGCCTAATGCTAATGTCATCCCCTTTTTCATAGTGGAAAAATTAGGCTTGGTCAATCAAATCAAGCCCACGATGACATCTTACCTAAAATCATTTAATGGAACATGTGTGTAGGTAACAGGAACTGTGCACATCAACTTTGTGGTAGGGGACTAGTTCCCCACAAGTGCAATATTCAACTTGATCCTGGGGAGATCGTGGTTAGCCCACTTTAGGGCTATTTCCTCTCTAATACACCAAGAGATTCACTTGCCCTATGCAGGAGGGGAAGGTGATAATTCATGGTGATGAAGTGGCCTCCCAAGCCATAAACAATGTAGGAATGGAGCAAGGATTAGAGATTGAAATATTTGAAGACCAAACCCCTGTTCAAACTGAAGCACTTGAACAAGTTGAAACCAGTTCAAATGAAGCAGCAACATGGGCTAAGCTTCCCTTTCAAGAAGTAGATGATGACATAAACAAATATCATAGCAAGGCCCCTCGACCGTATGCATCACCGAGCCCACGATGGGTTAGGAGGTAGCTGCGAGAATGATTGCTACTTGCGTTAGCATAACTACATCACTGCTTCCACCATGATTACTGCTTGCATCAATTATACATCCATTGGCCACATTGCTCTACTCTATATTCATTGTTTATGCTAGCATCTTCATCATTGTTCACATTGTCCACATTATGTCCATTGTTTGCATAACACAACGACCCGCTAAGGCCTAAAACTAGCAAAAATAGCCTACACTTCCACAGAGAGCGTGCTGAGTACAATGCACACTTTCTTCATCATATATGTGACAATGGGAATTCAGAAATAGCGTTGACCTCAATTACCTGCTTGGGATCCCACTTGAGGCGAGAGGCTGCCAACCGCACATGGAAGGGCATTAGTCACAGCAACATAATGAAATTGTAACAATGTAGAAAGCCTAGCATAGAAAATTTAACTTACCAATCTTCGAATTGATTTGCCTTAGATGATCGATCATGTGATCGACCACTCCCTCCATAAAAGTGAATTTTTCGGGGGTCTTGGTCCATGGTTGGAGGCAGATCGAAGAAGGGCTAGGAGTATCAATAGTGGTGTTTGCTACACAATAAAATGTGTTAGCCATAATAAATAGGACTACAAAAAATTTTGTGAACAACGTAAATGATAGTGTAAAGCTTCTACCTAGAAAACCCTCAGGGGTGATAGAGGAGGGATCGCCCATCGGCACACTATCAAACAAGTGGTCAAACTCACCAACATCAAAATGGAGCCCCTCTCTTTCCAGCTGATCCAATAGTGTAGTAGCATCCTCGACACTCATATGACCCTCTAGTATTGAACCATAATCGGAAAAGGGTCATCAACAAGAGCCTCTTGTTGACCAGCAAGGGCCTCTTCCTCATTGGCAGGGGCCTCTTCTTCATCGGCTAGGGCCCTTTCCTCTACAGCAGGGGCCCCTTCTTCATCAGTCAAGGCCCTTTTTTTTTGTGACCAAGGCCTCTTCATCTTCACTAGTCACCACTATTCCAAGGGCCAGAATCTCTTCCTCCCCTTCTTATTCTCCTTCCTTTACTAATAAAACATAGTTATAGTATGTAAGATACACTGAATTGGAACAAACTCTACGCCGCGTAATACTACCTAGTGTAGCATAACATAGAAAGTGTTAACTAAATAGTTAAATACACTTACCAATTGGGGGATGCACTATGTGAATTTTGAGTTGCAACTTCTTCCCCCTGTCTTCATTGGTGCAGGGAGGCTCTTCGGTAGGACGAGATTTCTTACGTTGCAACCTACTCTTCACTGTTTCTACAATAAGGCATTCTCCCCTTGTCACGCTACCTATGTTAATGGGGGGAGCCTCTCCCATGCTATCTTGGGCACAAAAGGGGCATGCCACACGATCCCTTGTCATTATTGAAAATGATTCCCCAATAGCCTTTGGGGGATCATGGGATCGTGTGGTATGGAAAATCTGGCAGATCCATGGTTTGGAAATCTAGCTACAGTCTTGTTGCACGCAGATTCCATTCTCATGAACTACCAAGAATTCTGCAAAGCACCATAGATAGGCTACAAAGAAGGTGTAGTGCACATTGAAATGGGATTCAAGCTTCTCGTGAAGCTTGACGATTTCAGAACGCAAGCCTTTAGAAAGGTACCGGGCCCAGTTGTAGTGACTTCCTTCTTCCATGACATCCCTCATTATCCAAGATTGCTACACTCTAAGGATATTCCCTTTGGAGAGTAGCTTGGGGAAGGCATGGGCATGGAAGATAGGGTAAATTTTTTAGACAACCTTTAGCCTGACCTTCTCAATGTAGATCCCCTTTCAATCTTTAGCCGTCCCTAGCTGCTCCTTGATGTTCCCCTGATAGTTTGCATCTTTTTTAGATTTTTCTCCTACAAGGAAACCATCAAAAGGGACACCAAAAATATCTGCAAATAGTTGATCATCAATTTCAAACACCACCTGTACACTGTGAACACGTGTATGGAAGTGATCAACCTTCTCGAAGAAGAAATTGCCTAGGGAAAGCATTTTGGTAGGTGGGATGCTTGGGTTTACAACCAA
The DNA here is from genome assembly GCA_015680685.1 of Gnetum montanum. Lineage (NCBI taxonomy): Eukaryota > Viridiplantae > Streptophyta > Gnetopsida > Gnetales > Gnetaceae > Gnetum > Gnetum montanum. Next base: position 52,588 of record MNCI01020574.1, on the reverse strand, counting down.
AAATAAGTCCATGAGCGCAGCCTCTTGAAGGTTGTGGACAATGTTCACTGGAGTCCCATTGCAGAGCCAACATTAAGTCTCCTCCACCTCTCCATACTTGAAAAAGAGGTTGGTTTCATTACACCTAGAGGTGATCACAGTGACCTCTTAGGATTCTGTCACCATTGTAACAGTTTGCAAAACAAAATGAAAAAGTTAGCAAACAAAATCATGAAATCACACCATCACTCAAACACATAACAACAAATCCATAGTTTAGTGTACCAGGTTTAAATGGCATAGGAAATGGTGGGAGTTCCACTAGCACGTCTTCAACGATAAGTGGTTTCAGGGATGCCGACTCCCCATCCAACCAACTAGCCTCCTTACACTTTCCATAAAATTTGGAATACTAGGTTGTGTAGGTTTTAAACTCAAGCTTGAGTTGTCCTATTACGTTGGCACACACGTTCCCGGTAGAGGAGAACTTCTAGAAGGCCGTTTGTACCAACGCCAAGGCATTTGTGTCATCGTGAAGATCATTCCCATCAATATAAAACCTGGAAGTACACAAAAATGTAGTTAACATTCCTGTCTAGTGTAACATAGATTATAAAATATGTTAAGATACCTCCACAAAACTCACCCACTGACATAGTAAACAGTTCCAGGTGGGTTCTGAAAACAAGTGCCCATGTGACGGGCAACGTATAATGTGTTATATATGTGATAGAATTTGTACTCAAGCATGTCCCAGATCCAACTTAAGCACCTCAAGCCTCTTGGATGTTGGTTAAAACCTTTTGCTCCTTCGCCTCCGATCACCTCATCAGCCATGAATTTCAGAATACATCGATTTGCCCCGGGCAATAGTGTTTCTGTAATTGCGGCTACTGTCTCAGCTGATAAGTATGATCATATGATCATACTAAAATGGAAGAGGAGGAACTGAAAGAACTCCCATGTGCCCTCTCGGAACCAGACTGCTTGCTACCCCACACGTGCATGGGAAGGAGGCACGTTGGCCATAGGTTCACTAAGGCAGCACAAGACTCCTACCACTTCAAGAACAATCGGGATAGGTTTAAACATAACCCTGCGTGATAAAGCATTAAACGTTAGCATTGTGTTCAAGTGAAGTTTACACATAGCATAGTATGACCATCTATTTACAAATAGCTTAGCGTAATTGAATATTTGCATATATCATAGCATGATCTTCTGATTGCAAATTCCCCTTTTAGCATGAACCAAGGAGCCCCCCAGATGAACGAAGGTAAATATTGCATGTAGCATACTAAAAAGAGTTGGGAGTAGCGTAAAGTAACGGTTAAGCCCATGTGTAATGTATAACAAGCATAGCACTATGGCCAGCATCGCGACATAGCAAACTTGGCAAAATAGTGAATTTAACAACATAGCAGCCCTACAAGTTTGACAGTGTAGCAACACGACAGATTCCCAACATATCGGCGTAAGGGCCTTACAACATAAGAAAAATAGCGTAACAACAACAACCTTATAGTCTAACCATGTAGATGAGAGAGAATCCACAATGCCCTGCTATCCCAACCCTACCTTGCAGCATGAAATAGCTCGCGCTACACTACGCTAAACATGTGTCACGCTGCCATAAATTTTTTTTTGCAAATGACTAAACCCCTCCAAGGGTAATACGTTATGCCAAGCATGTGTTGTGCTACCCAAAATCGCCCAAACCCTAGCAATAAAGTAGTCACCATTCTTAACAATAGCGGCTAGGGTGATACTACATGTAGCCGTAACGTAGCATCTGTACGACCACTATGGCCAACTAGCGACAACAACAACGTAGTGGCAGAAAGGGCAACCATAAAAATAGTAATAGATGCAAACTCCATCATTATAATGGCAACAACAATTCATCACCTAAAGGAAATAAGGGTAGTGTAGTGACTTACCAAGCTGATGGAGTCTCTTGTCGCATCTCAATGCATGCCTTGGATAGGCACCCCAGAGTGCCCTTCACCTTGTTTACCTTAGCAAGTCCTTGATGCTTGCGTTCGCCTTTGGGTGCCATTGTCTCGCTCACGAATTGTTTTTGGCAACTGCTATGCTATGCCTATTTCTCTCTCTCTTCGATTGCGCTATGCTCTGGGTGTAAGCTTTGACAATGAAAATGAAAATTTTACCAAGGGTTAAATGCCTATTTATAGCCGACATGGTAAAACACTTTCCATTTTGATGTTTCAATTAACATGGGACACCCCCTATAGCATAGCACTATTACATCATGGTTCAACCATAGCGTAGCAACTATCTGCAACATAACAGGTGGGCCAATTGAAAATTTTTTCCCATCTTGTTACTTTATCTTTACAAAACCTACCATACCGTGGTCCACAAAGACCTTAAACTAGAAATCTTAACTATTAATTCTACCTAGTAATGGTCTATAAAGATCTTAAACTAGAAATTTTGATATGGAATTCAACTTGCCAATGGTCTGCTAAGACCCTAAACTGGAAATTCTGATTTACATGGGATATTAACCTATAGTGTAGCCTAATTATGGTCCTCTACAACCTTAAATTGGCAAAGTTAATGCCCCTTGAATTTTCAGATCCGTTAATGGTTTGCTAAGACCTTAAATTGGTAATTCTGATGTATAGATCATGCATGATTACAGTCCACTAAGACCTTAAACTGATGACTTGCAAACTTTGTGTAGTGGATGAAAATTATTTCATGTTGCAGTATTGCTTTACAAAAATTCATTACATGCTATTGCTATAGATAGTGATGAGTGGCGAGGTACCCCTACACTCCACCATACGAATACGAGCGTACACGCGCGATCCGGTCAAACTCCGCAGACTAAATGCCTTAACGCCACGAGAAACACTTGGGGTTAATCGTTCGTTGTCTTCCCAGGCTTGCTTGTATGTGTCACGGTGTATGGTTAAGCAAGTCTGAGGTA
>MNCI01020574.1:0-49500 GCA_015680685.1 Gnetum montanum | reverse complement strand
ATGCTCGTAATTGAGTCGTACTCATGCATTGCGTCAAGCAGCCGATTCCTTGACTAGCCGTACACGTCCGTAGACGCTCGTAATCAAGTCGTACTTGAACGCACTAGGAAAGCAGGACAGAAAGCAATGAAAACCATGTACTGCAAGGTTTATCCAAACAAGTTCGTCTTTATTGCCGTACACAACTTGGGTTCAGGTTACAAGTTGCTCGAATAAAGAGCCGTTCACTCTAGGACTCCTACTGCGGGCACATGGGGGAAAATTCTAACTCTGGAGTGATCAATCTGCCAGAGCTTCACTACACTAGCCAGGATTGGGAAATGAAGGGAGTGCCACCTCTTATTTATAGAAATGGTGGCGGGACGCGATATCGCGTACGGGATATCGCAGGAGAAGACGCTATATCGCGTACACGATATCGCGGCCTAGTGCAAATCGCGTCTCATCAGATAGGTATCAGTTGACTTGATCTTTTTTCTTATTGTGATGGGTTTAACAAAAATGGCCATGTAGGGTGGTCTTCATTCACTTCTAGCCCTAACAGGTCCTCATGGCAGGCTCATAAGACACCTAGAGTTAGAATTAATAGACAAAGAATCATCTACTACCAACACCGTATCATCCCTAGAAACATCCCTAGAAACATCCCTAGATTGGCCTGAACATCTGGTCCAAGCCTTAGACTTAGAGGCCTAGGATGTGATTGAGGATCCTCTCATTGAAACACCTGTAACTACATCTAGGGGGGAATAAATACATTGAAAATTAGCTCCCTCCTAGATCCAGAAGAGAAAAAGGACATATCTAGAGTTCTCCAAGACAATGTCAAAGTGTTTGCATGGTCCTATGAAGACATGTCAGGCTTAGACTTGCGGCTCATACAACATAACATTGTCTTAGACTTTCATGTCAAGTCAGTCAAGCAAAAGGCTCAAAAAATCAAATCAAAAATTGCACTAGCTATACATGATAAAATCACGATGCTGTATCAAGCTCGTTTTATTCGCACGGTTGATTACTCGGAGTGGGTATCGAACATCATTATAGTTTCTAAGAAAACGGGAGGTATACGAATTTGTATAGATTTTCGAGATCTGAAAAAAGAAACGATTAAAGATGACTTCCCATTACCAAGTTTGATCAACTTATTGACACTACAACTAGTCATGCCTTATTGTCCTTTATGGATGGGTTCTCAGGTTAGAACCAGATTCGCATCAACCCAAAGCATAAATTAACAACCACTTTCATGACCCCTTGGGGAACCTTTTGTTACACCATGATGCCTTTTGGACTCAAAAACATCAGAGCAACCTATCAACGAGCAATGACATACATTTTTAGCAACTACCTCTTGGAGAGAGTAAATGATTATGTGGATGACATAGTGGTCAAGTCTAAGGGATCTATTGATCATCCCAATCATCTAGATGTAGTCCTCAAACATTGTCACAGGCATGAATTGCATCTCAACCCAAGGAAATGTATTTTTAGAGTTAAAACTGGATGCATGCTACAGTTTGTAGTATCAAAGGTAGGGATACGAGTGGACCTCGACAAAGTAAGGGCCATCATCAACTTAGCACTACCTATGATCTTAAAGAGTTGCGCGGGTTTCAAGGTAGAGTATAGTTTATTTGGAGGTTCATCATGAGGTTGACCGACAAGTTACACCCCATGCAACACATGCTAAAAAAGGGTGTCAACTTCGAGTGGACAGAACAATGTCAGCAAGCCTTCGATAACCTAAAGAAAGAGATTTTGCACCTCTCAACTGTTTATCCACTATAGAGGAATAAGCCTTTCTACATCTACCTTGCCACTTCGAACACATCTATTATAGCATTTTTATGTCAAAAGAAGGATGATAGCTCTAAAATCCAAGTTTATTACTTGAGAGATGCGCTAATAGCTTTTGAGGCAAAGTATAACGAAGTAGAAAGAAATTGTATCACTCTAGTATTCACGCTAAAGAAGTGGAGACATTACATGTTTCGTAGCAAGGTTAACATCATATGCAAGAGCAACATACTTTGGGCTATCACAACGAACTTGTACGAGAGCAGCAAAATAGCTCGATGGAAAGCTCTAACAGTAGAATTCAACTTGCATTATGTTTCTCAATCATTAACAAAGGGACAGGAAATAGCTACATAGCTCACAACCTCACCCATCGATGATTAGACAATAATAGAGTCTAAATTCCCTGATGAACACATCAACAACATCAACCCTGTACCATTTGACTTCAAAGCTACTTTGCATTTCGACGGTGCCTCAACTACGCAAGGTAGTAGTGCTGCTATTGTCATTACATTCCCCTTTGGGGATATTTTACCTTTTGCTTACTGCTTTATGTTCCTTTGTACAAACAACATAGCTAATTACGAAGGACTCCTCAGAGGCCTCTTAGTAGCCCAAGAACTAAAGATTCAACATTTGGTAGTCTAAGGCAATTCCCAACTCATTGTCAACCAGAATACCGAAGTCTACACTTGTAAAGATTCATAGTTATAGCCTTATTGTGACTTGGACAAAATTTTTTGAAACAATTTACAGCAATAGACATCCAACACGTGCCTTGCAACGAGAATACCATAGCAGATGCCTTAGTCACATTAGCATTGAATGTGTCATCCCACCTGTTTGCAACTTTACCTACTTTGATAATAGAATGCACAAACCCTATTACCTAAGCGGTACACATCACAACTATCAATACGACCAATATTCAAGAGTGGTACGCTAACATTAAAGCTTAGCTTCACACGGTGAAACCCTACATGGCTTAACATCCACTTAAAAGGATGCAATTTGAAAGCAAGCGCGATAGTGTGTCCTCATAGGAGATAACACTTTATGCAAATGCTCCTTTGATGGGTTATTACTAACCTACGTTGGTAGGGAACAAGTACAGAAAATTGTTACCGAATTCCATGAGGGACTATGTGGAGGACACATAGCTCCCAGGGTTATCTAGTGAAAATTAGACACCTAGGATATTACTGGCCTTGCATAGAACGAGATTGCCTTGCCAAAGTTAGGATGTGTGATACATGCCAATGTCATGCAAACCTTATACATTTATCACCTACTAAGCTTCACCCTACACAGATCATGTGGCCATTCCAACGATGGGGACTAGACATCATAGGACCCATCACGCCTAAGTCTTCCATAAGACACAACTTCATCATCATTGCCATCGAGTACTTTATAAAGTGGGTGGAGGCTATTCCCCTAATGAAGACTACATCTCAACCGGTTTGCCACTTTATCTTAGACAACATAGTAACAAGGTTTGGTCTTCCCATGACTATTGTGATAGAAAATGGGCCACAGTTTAGTAGCGCAGAAACCAAAACCTTTTGTGACAACCTTGGCATCGAGCACTTATTTTCATCACCGTACTACCCATAGGTAAATGGTCAAGCAGAGGAGACAAACAAGGCCATCATCAACTTGCTCAAAAAGATGTCTAGCAGTAGCAAGAGGCGATGGCATGAGCAAATCCTCTACATGTTTTGGGCTTATCGCATGACATGCAAAATGGCTATAGGTGAAACTCCTTACAACCTTGTTTACGGATCTGAAGCAGTGTTACCTCTTGAATTGGAGGTATCGTCATTGTGAATGATCCTTTCAATCATCATGAACGAGACCCATAACAACAAGTTAAGGATCATTGACCTTAACTCCGTAGACGAGGAGCATGCCTAAACACTTAATCACATTGAATGGTACCAGGAAAAGTAGCGGCAAATGCACCATTGCAATCTACATCAACTGCTAATCAAAAAAGGGGACCTAGTCCTCAAGGCTGTTCGTGAACATGTAAACAATTTCTTAGCAAACTGAGAAGGTCCATTCATAGTCATGAAAGCCTACAAAAATAGGGCCTTCAAGCTGGCTGATATGGATGGGAATGAATTTGCAAATCCCACAAACCACTTGTACCGTAAGCCATACTACATTTGATACAAAGCAAGGTAAGCACCATCTTCTGCTACGACATAAAACTAGCAAAGATAATATGCTATGACTATAAACTGGCACAAAACATCCACTATGAAGTTAAACTTATAGAGCATGTCTTTGGGCCATGACCTAAAACTGGCACCCATAGTATGGTCTGCTACAGCCTTAAACTAGTCATCCACTATTCGCTATGATGATAAACTAGCACAGCAGTCTACCAGGACCTTATCCTGGTACATCGATCTGCTACGACCTTAAATTGGTCCATCCGATGTCCGCTATGATGATAAACTAGCACAACGGTCTACCAGGAACTTAAACTATCATAGTGGTCTACCAAGACCTTAAACTGACACATCGATCTTCTATGACCTTAAACTGGTCCATCCACTATGCGCTACAATGTTAAACTAGCACAATGGTCTGCTAGGACCTTAAACTAGCACATTACAGTTTGCTAGGACCTTAAAATAGCAAATCTGATGGTCTAGTAAGACCTTAAACTAGGTTTTGACTTCAACGTTGACCAGCACAACATCCATGAATCTACAAACAAGCGAACGTGCACAATGCCAACTTTCTAGACAACATGGGGTGGGACGTTGCAGTTCCAGAATGCAGTTCATGTTGCTAAGGAAACACCCTCTGGAACACATGTAGCATTACCACACTTGGCATCTCGCTGACCTTCTAGAGATGTTGTTTGACATCTTGCTTACTTTCTAGAGCTATCGCTACCATCACCACTCATCATAGCAGTAGCTCTTACTGTCAGTGCCTACTACTGGAGTTCCAGCACTATTGTGGACCAGCCACAAAGTTGCTATTCTCCAGCCCTCGCCATCATCCGAGTCTAAGAGCCATTTAGCTGTTAGGCTTCTTGCCTTGAAACTGGACTACATGATGTTTTCCTTAGGCAAGGAATCTTGAGCACTTGCATCACCACTGCTCCTAGCCTCTTTAGTGCTAGCCTCTTTAGTCTACCGCTGCTAGAACTAATGTTGGCCTTCCTACATTGGACATTGCATGCCTCAACAACAATGCTCGCTACTTTAGTAGTGTATAAAGCAAGTAGGAATTTGCCCTCATTTCTTTTCATGGTTATGTTTTCTTGGTTTTCTCTCTGTTGTGTTCGCAGAGTAGGACACTACATAGTTCTAAAGTGATCGCTTAGACTATCTTGGCTACTTGGGAGTGCACATCCCACCCTCCGTCTTAACCCTCTTAACCTAATTTCTTATACTCGTAGTTTGTTACATCTCTTTTACAAGATTTTCCAATGCATATAAATCCCTCCCACATGCCCAACCGCCAAGTCCATGATGCGCGTAATGTAACTCGCCACACGGGAAGCATCTATAGGTAGGTCAAAGCCTCACATGGATGTAACACATCTCATCTCGGGGAGGAAACACCTATCCTACAACAACAAGGTTGTTTGCAAGTGAATGTGGCTAAATTGCAAAAGAAAAGCACAAACATGTAAAAGAGTAGAAAAGATAAAAAAAATGGCACCACAACTATTTTAGAATGACCATCTCTAAGCACTCCAATGAGAGGTTAGAGGCCAACAAAAGAAAGATGCCCATGCGTGCCACTCCCTCACAAGCACCCGATGAGGGATCATGCTCTATTACATCTTTTCCTCCCCTGGACCTATCCCCTCAAGTCCATCCTCTCCCCCTTTCTCTACATGACTATTTTAGTACTCCCAAGCGTCGCAAAGGGACATTTGAGAGACCACTGGAGAGCAATGTTAGCATTTTATTTTTCATGGTGTTTCATTTTCTTTGTTGATGTCTCTCAGGTAGGTCCTCTAGATGTCAATAAAGAGAGGCCATTGAAACACTATAAAATTTTAAGATCCTGATGCCTTAGTAGAGTCTTGAAATTTAGGTAAGGACTTCCACAAGTGCAGTGTCACAATGGGCCATCAAGATAGTGTAGGCACTAAGTGTAGATTGTATAGTCTGGTAAGTTTTCTATCTCTAGGGCTGACAAGCCTGGCCAACTGGACAATTGACCCAGCTGACAGTCTATCTAGATACCATGTTAGGAGTTGTTGAAAGTGTTCAGGATGAGCTAAACAATTCAACAAGTTTTCTAACAAAGAAATATGCTACACTACACTACACTGTGCAGTGTAGCAAGCCTTGAAGAGACCAATCAGACGTCCAAGATGCAAAAGATAACAAGCCAGTCTTCTAGAGCATTTGCCCTGTTTCATCCCTAAAGCGTGAGCGATATGGTGCAATGGAATGTGGAAAATTTTGTCAATTATTATCTCAATTTGAGAGCTACACTATGCCATGCTATGCAACATAGCATAGTGTAGTCGGGATATACTTCGACAACACTCCTACCCAGGTAGCTTTGACGGAGTAAAAGCACTTGCCCCTTCTTGAACTATTAAACAAGCTTGCTCTACTGACACATCAAGACATGACAAACATCCTATGACAAAATGTTTGCAAAAATGAGTTAGGATTCGACCAACATTGGGTGCTACATTGTGTTATGCTATGCAGCAGAGCACAATGTAGCAAGGATAGAACACACAAAGGCCCCTCTACCAAGCGATCCCAGCAAGAGGATCACACTTGGCAATGCTTCGGCCTTCAAAACTACTTATTCCACTTAGCCCTTAGACCTCAAGCAAAGTTTCTAGATAAAACATTGTAGATTAAACAAGGATGCAAGTCACATTGGCTGCTACGCTGCATAGCATAGTGAGGATGCAAAATAATAGAAGGGCCCAAGGACGAACTTAGTAGGTTCGAAGGCTTTCTAGCATGGAAGATGAAGTTGTACTTGTTTGCCTAACCAATCCTTAGAAAAATGCTCTCAGCTTCTAGGTAAAAATCCTTCCTGACTATGCCCCAACAATGACAAGTGATATATACTCATCCTGATGAATATGTGCTTAACTTCACCTCCATCCTAAATTAGGATGAACAAATGCAGTGGAGGGACATGAAGGATAATATTGTGTTTTTGCCTTATCGATCAATTCATGCAATGCTTAACTAAACTCTTATGAGGTTGGGCATCTAGGGGCTTCATGTTGAATATGTTGTGTAGGACCATGACTTCAAGGATAATAATCCCACTAAGTCATAATGTAAAAGAGATTGGTAACAAGAGAGGCATCATGATGCCACAAAGGGGAAATGATTTAATAACTCCTTGTTCCTGTTGGACCAAAAAGACAATGAGGATTCCTTCTCTAGGGGTTCTCATTTCATTGACTCTCCTCCCATTAGTTTCAATGAAGGGGACTTGAACTAGAATTTATAGTCCACTATAAACAATCCTAGTTCAGGCAAGAATGGATCTCATGATCATGAGGGATCTAAAGATGGATGTCATGGCAAGGACGAAGATAAGCATCATGATGATGACCATCGCTATGACCATAGAAGAGGGGATGGTAGGAATTATGATGGTGTTGATTCTCCTTCCTTTTCACCTTTGTCATTCTCTTCTTCCTCCTATAGCTTTGATCAAAGCCACAGAGGATGTGACCATGATGGAGGTGATTGGTGGGATAGAGATGATCATAGGGCCCACCAGAATAGTTGAGATTAAGGTTTTGGGTAGTCAAGGGAGGCCCACCAGCATGAAAGAAGGGATAACAAAGGGCATAATAGGAATCATGGCCATCATAGAGGCTATGATTATGATGAGACTTTGCTTGAAACTTAAAATATGTTGAACATCGTAGACATAGTAAGAATTACAAGGCATGTGAAAGATAGCTGGATCAAGTAATTGGATATGAATAATATCCCCATGTTTATAGGGGGATACAAACTTAGATCTGAAAACCCATCTTTAAGCATTTCATGATGCTTGTACCTTGTAGAACGTGGAGAATAAATGGTAAAAATTCAAGGTTTTCCCACAGACACTCATCAAAGAAGCTGAATGCTGGTACTAGTCTTTGGAGCTGCAATTAATTCATAGATGGAGTATAATTCTTAAGCTCTTCAATGACAAGTATCAAACATACTCTCGAGTGTCCAACCTAAGAAAGTAGATCCAATGTTAGAAATAAGGAACACATGAACCCTTGGATGTAGCCATGGGTAGGTACTATTCACTTTTGCACTGATGTCCTAGCCATGGTTATTCTCAAAGGGAGAAGATTTGCCATATCATAGATGGGCTCTACATAGAAACATGAAGAAATCTTGTGATCTATGCCCAATGTAGCTTTCAGAATAAAGGATCCATCAAATCCAAAGGGTAATATAACAGGTTGCCAAAGGAAGAAGAAGAGTTGAGAAAAAGAAAAAGTGATGAGGAGTACAAGTAGGATTATTCAATCAGAAAAAGGAAAGTCTGGTTCTATGAAAATGAGGTGGAGGCACCACTTGATGAGGTGATGCAATGAAAGACCTTGACAATTCATAAATCTATCTTTAAATTTTTAGCTAAGGTAGATAAAATGTGGGACTCTTTGGATGAGAAGTTTGAAACCACTCTGAAAATAGAAGAGGAATCCAAAGAGGAAAGTAGTGATTGTGATCATAGAAGAAGAAAGGAAGGTGAACATGCCCACTAAAGGGGTAAGGGAAAGGTTACTATAATAGAAGAGGTTGTGGAGACCAAAACAAATGATGATGGTGGTTGTGACATCTACCTATAGCCACAAAAAACTTCGGCGACTCGAAAACACCGAGGGGTCGTCGATTGTTGATAGTATTGACCCTATTTCCACGGGAGGGCTTTGCTGGATTGGGATGGAAATGGGGCACCCTGAATGGTCTGGTTGATTAGATAGGGACTTAATTTATGTTAATATAACCTTTTGAAAGGTGTGGTTTGAAAACGAGACTAATATCACAAAGTAATGTTTAAATGAAAAAGGAACAGAAAACAATGTAAAATGCAATAGTAAATAGGAGGTAATGTAAAATGCAGTTAAAAATGCATCACTTCGAATCTATGACCTCACTCTGTTAGGATGGATACAATTGGTTGCACAATGTTGAGAAGTGCAAAGATCCTGAGAGTAACCAAGATGTGTAGAGAAAGAGGGCTGTGAGCTTGAATGTGGACTCCGGCATTAACAATGCGACGTGCTACCAAGGTGGTAGAAGAGAACATAACCATATGCCGGCTGAAAATGCTAACAATTTACAATGTTAAATAGGAAGAGTTTACAATGCTTGAGGTTACAATGCTAACTTTTTGCTTGTCAGCCAACGAGACCATTAGCCAAACAGATTGCCAAGGAAAGCTAAAAAAAAGCTGAAAAGTCGAGGGCCACGAGAGAGAGAGAGACCGAGAGAGACCAAAAATCTAGAGAGACTTTAAGCATCACTTATTAGGGTATTTATAGGACCAAGGACATGTGAATATGCAGTTTGAACGCCATGTGCCTTAGGCTTATGCTTACCTATCTATGCTGCACGTGCCTTCAAGACCATTGGGCAAGCCTACCATGTCGTAATTACGAGCCTACCATGCCCTAATTACGCTGTCAGAGCAATGGTGTAATTATTTGAAGTGCATTGATGTCACGCAACTGCTTGCCATGTTTTTCTATTCCTTTTACCGTAGCATGTTTGGTGTGGCATAGCATCTTGTTACACTTTGCTATGCTACGAAGTGTAGCATAGCATAGCCGCTAGTTTGAAGTGAGAAGCTTGCATTGTGTCCTGCTGCATGCACTGGAAACCTTTGAAGCGCACTGGCTTTTTGTCATATTTTTGCTATGCTATGTAGCATATCATAGCGTAGCAACTAGCCTTACTCACAAAAACCACAAACTTTGCCTTTTGTACTGCGAAAACTTGAGAACCTACTGGTCCCACCCTTCGAGTTGCCTTCTATGACTTTCACAAAATTGCTACACCTCACTGCACCTTGTAGCTTAGCGTAGTGTAGTAGAAAACATGACTTGATTTTTCCAAGTTCGTCGCTTCTTGATGGAAGTAGACATTGCCGAAGGACTTGAAGTTGGGCAAGGGGACTGATCATCCAGCTTTTGCTACGTTATGCTACGCTGCGTAGCATAGTGTAGCATAGCATTATGCTTCTGAAAATGTCTTCTAGAGTTCACTATGCTACATGGCATAGCATAGTGTAGCAAGACTCCTTGACTTAGAAAACTTGCTGAAGTAGACAGTCTGAAAATTAGAGCATCCATCTCTTGAAGAACTACTGTAATGCTACATGAATTGCAAAGGCCTAGTGAAGCAAGAATGTCTTCAAATTTTGGGGTGTTTCATTGGTCCCTCTTTGTCGATGTCTAGAGGATGGGCTCAAGAGACGTTGACAAAGAAAACAAAACACCATAGAAGACATAACGCTAAGGTTTCCGCTCGATGATTATCAAGATGTCACTTGGCTACACTTGAGAGTGTTGCATTGGTCTTTGCAGAGGTTTAGGTAGAAGGGAAAATATGACGTTTAGCAAAGTCCCTCATAGGAGTGCTCATGAGGGACTTGTTCATGTTTTCATATTTACTCTCGCTGACCTTCAACCTCCTATAGCACTAGGGTTTCCTTTGCAGGATGAGTTGTGTTACATCCACGAAGGGTTTTAACCTGCCTATAGATGCTTCCCATGCGGTGAGCTATGTTATGCACATCATGAAATTTGCACTCTGAAGTAGTCAAGCTAGTTGAGGCACTCACTTTGTGATGCTGTAGCATTTGTTGCTGTGGCCAAACTCGCTTTCAGCTACACCCTGTAAGCATGATGGAGAGTGAAACAGCCACGATGCGAAGCGAGGGAAAAAGGTCTTGCTTGCTGTAGACATTGTTGAAGCTCTTTGACATCTATGCAGGCACACGATGTTCAAAGTAGGAAGGATAGGAGCAACCTTGGCAGCATCGACATGGAGGAACTGGCCTCGAAGGCGTTGGGAGTTGCTGTGAGTGCGGATGCTCTAGAATCCCTACCAAAGGCATGCATTCTTAGTTCAATTATGGGATCAGCTACCACATAGCTAAATGTCATGTGAGCTGAGGTGTTGGCAGGGCGCTAGAGGATAACAATATTGTGGCTAGGCCAAAATACTACTAAAACTCCAGTGGTAGGTACCAGCCTAGGAACTACCATTAGGGTGGTGGGCCATGGTGACAGTAGGTCCGACGGGCCATTGTAATGCCATATGACATCTCTGGAGGATCAGCACGATGCCAAGAGTGGTAGTGCAGTGTGCATTCTAGATCATGTTCCCATTGCATCGTGAATAGCATTCTGGAGCTACAATGTCCCAACCTCACGTCGACACTGCCCATGCTCATTCAATGTGTACTTGGCGTAGATGCATGCTAGGGATGTGATGTGAACCCAATTTAAGGTTTTGGTAGACCATGTGCTAGTTTAGAGTTCCAGCAAACCGCTGTGTTGGTTTAAGGTCCTAGCAGACTGTACATTCTAGTTTAACATCATAGCAGATGTGTTGTGCTAGTTTATATTCATAGTGGACTAGTTGTGCGAGTTTTACGTCGTAGTAGACAATTGCCACTAGTTTAACATTTGAGCAGACAATGTTTAGTACGGTTGCTAGTTTAACGTCGAAGAAGATATTGCTTGTTGTTGTCACCAGTTTAACGTTGTAGTGGATGGTTCTTGTTGTCGCCATGCCTTAGATGTAGTATGGCTTGAGGTACAAGTGATTCACTAAGTTGGCGAACTTGTTGCCGTTCATGTCTGCTAGCTTGAAGGCTCCATTTCCAAAGGCTTTGGTAACCATGTAAGGGCCTTCCCAGTTGGCTAAGAATTTTCTCACATGCTCACAGATAGCCTTAAGGATAAGGTCTCCCTTCTTCACTCACCATTGATGTAGGTTTGTACAGTGTTTTTACTATTTCTTGCTCTGGTATCGCTCTATGCATCTCAGTGTCTACGCATGCTCCTCCTCTACTGAGTCGAGGTCAATGATCTATGACTCGTTGTTTTGGGCTTTGCTCATGACATCCGAGAGGATCATCCGAACTGATGCTACTCGCAACTCAAGAGGCAACACAACTTTATATCCATAAACAAGGCTGTAAGGAGTCTTACTTGTCACAGTTCTACATGTCATTCTGTAGGCCCATAGGATGTAGAGGATTTTCTTGTGCCACCAACTCTTGTTGTTGCCAAGAATCTTCTTTAGCAAGTTGGTGATGGACTTATTTGTAGGCTCCACCTGTTTGTTCGCCTGTGAGTAATACAAGGAGGAGAATGATTGCTTGATGCCTAGGTTGCTACAGAAGGTTTAGGTTTCTGTACTATTGAACTGTGGTCCGTTGTTGGTTACAATAGTCATTGAAAGCCCAAACCTTGTCATGATGTTATCCAAGATGAAATGGTAGATTTGCTGAGACGTCGTTTTCCTCAAGGGAATAGCTTCCATCCACTTAGTAAAATACTATGATAGGTCTTATGCACTATGGAGGAATTAGGTGTGATAGGTCCTATGAGGTCTAGTCCCCATTGTTGGAAATACCAAGTGATTTGCATTGGATGCAGGTCCGTAGGTGAGACTTATATGAGATTTGTGTATCTCTGGCATGCGTCACATGTCTTGACTTTCAACAGACAGTCATGCTCCATGTGGGGCCAATAGTACCCTAGGCATCTGATTTTTGTAGCCATAGCCCTAGGTGCTATGTGTCCACCGCACAACCCTTCATGCACTTCATTAACTATCCTCTGCGCCTACTCCCCACCCACGCATGCCAACAATATCTCATCGTAAGAACATTAGCACAAGGCATCATTCCCCATGAGCGTATATTGCCGAGCACACTTTTGGATCGAATCTCTCTAAGCAGATTTCAGTCCACTTGGGGGTTCACCATGTTATAGGTAGGCTTTAATGTTGGCGTACCACTCCTAGGTATCCGCAGCACTGATAGAGGCCATGTGTCCCACCTGAGTAATAGGCTCAATACATTCGTCAATCAAAGTCAGTAGAATTGAAAACGAGTGTGGTGGAATGTTTAATGCAAGGGTGGCTAAGGCATCTGCCATGGTGTTCTCATTCCGTGGCACGTGTTGCACATCTGTTGTTGTGAACTGCTTAAGCAGGCTTTTTGCTAGGTCACAGTAGGGTTGCAAGTGCGTAGCTTTGTAGGCGTAGACCTTGGTGCTTTGATTCACAACTAGTTACAAATCACCATTGATTTCCAAGTGTTGTATGCATAGTTTTTGGGTAGCAGAGAGGGCTTTGAGTAGTCCCTCATACTCTTCCACGGTGTTGGTGCAGGGGAATGCAAAATGAAAAGCAAACGGGTGCATTTCCCTAGAGGGGAATGAAATGATGGTAGTTGCGCTACCTCCTCATGTAGTTGAAGCACCGTTGAAGTGTAGAGTAGCTTCTAGGTGCGATGGAATGATGTTGATAATGCCAACATGCTTGTCTGGGAATTCGGGGTCTATGGTTGCATGGTCGTTGATGGGTGAGGCCGTAAGTTGCGTTGCTATGGCTTGACCCTTAGTCGATGATTGGCTTACATAGTTTAAGTTCAACTCCATGGTTATTTCCTTTCATCGGGCTATCCTACTTCTTTCATACAGGTTATTGGTGATATCTTGGAGTATGTTGCTTTTCCAAATGATTAATTGTACTACAAAATAGGTAGTGCTTCCACTTTTTTAACGTAAACAGTAAGGCAAGGAAATTCCTCTCCACTTCGTTGTATTTCACCTCATGCACTATTAGTCCATGACTTAGATAGTACATTGGTATCTCAGATCTATTATTCTGTTTCTGACATAGAAGTGTTGCAATAGATGTGTCATAGATGGTAAGGTATATGAAGAAACGCTTATCCCTTTGTGGCGGATGCATAGTTGGAAGGTGTGAGAGCTCTTCCTTCAAGTCGTCGAAGGCTTGTTGACATTGGGTTGTCCACTTAAAGTTAACCCCTTCCTTTAGAAGATGTTTCATGGGGTGTAACTTATCAGTCAACTTTGCTATAAACCTTTGAATGAAATCTACCCTACCTTGCAACCCACGTAGCTCTTTGAGGTTTGTAGGAGGTGCCAGGTTGATGATGGCCTTGAATTTGTCAGGGTACATCCATATTCTAGCCTCCGATACCACGAATCCTAACAAGCATCTAGTTTTCACACCGAAGACACACTTCTTAGGATTAAGGCATAAATCATGCATTTGAAAACACTTGAGGACTACTCCTAGATCGCGTGGGTGATTAGCAGCCTCCTTGGACTTGACTGCTATATTGTCAACGTAGTCATTTAGTGTTTCTAGGATGTAATCGCTGAAGATGTAGGTCATGGCTTATTGGTAGGTTGATCCAGTGTTCTTGAGCCTGAAAGGCATCATGGTGTAACAGAAGGTCCCCCATGGGGTCATGAAGATTTTCGTTAGCTGATGCTCAAGGTTTATGCAAATTTGGTTGTAACTAGAGAAGCCATCCATGAAGGATAACAGAGCATGACCAGCTGTAGTGTCGATGAGTTGATCGATGCTTGGAAGTGGAAAATCATCTTTAATCGTCACCTTGTTCAGATCCCAAAAGTCTATATAGATTCATATTCCTCCTATTTTCTTAGAAACCATGACGATGTTGGATACCCATTCTGAATAATCAACTGCGTGGATGAAACTAGCTTGGTATAGCTTGATGATTTCATGCCTTACGGCTAGTGCAATTTTTGGTTTAACTTTACAAGCCTTCTGCTTGACTGCCTACATGCATGGCTCTAGGACAATGTTGTGTTGTATCAGCTGTGGGTCTAAACCTGGCATGTCACTATATGATGACATGAAGACTTTGATGTTGTCTTGCAGAATTTTGGCTATGTTTTTGCGCATCTGTGTGTCTAGGAGGGAGCTAGCTTTAACATTTTTACCTCCCCCTTGGATGTCGTCACAACCGTCTTGATGAGAGGATCCTCAGTTACATCCCTGGCCTCCAAATCTAGAGTTTGGACTAGATGCTTGGGCCAGTCTGGGGATGCTTCTAAAGATGCTATGGTGCTAGCTGTGGTTGACCCCTAGTCGATTAGGTCTGGGTTCAATTGTCTTGTGAGCTTTCCGTGTAGACCTACTAGGGCTAAAGGTGTGGAGAGATCATGATGGATTTCCATTTTCTGGATAACCTGTCAAAATGAGACGAAAGCCTAGTTAAGAGGCACCTATTGGTAGCAATCGTGTATAATGAGAACTTGCAAAGCAATGATGAAATGTATGATGTAGAGATTAAAATTTTTCCAGTTTAAAGTCATGGCAGATTGTTATGGCATGGAGATGCAAAGCTGCTAAAATAGGAAATGTAAAACTATCAATGTAAAAATGTGATGCTGCTAGTTTAGTGTCATTATAGACTATGAATGTGTAAAATCAAAACATGCTAGTTTAAGGTCTTTTTGGACTGCGAAAGTTGCAACTACACTGGGGTTTCCTAGTTTAAGGTCTTCTTGGACTATTAACGAGATTGGAACGTTATGCCAAAAAAATGCTAGTTTAAGGTCTTTTTGGACCCATAAAAGCATAACTATGCTACGATTGCTAGTTTAAGGTCTTTCCAGACCATGATAATCGAAAATGTATATTTTTTATTTTTTAAAAAAGTAAACTGTTACCTTGAAGCCTGTCAAGGTTTTAATGCCAACAGTGCTATGATGTCGTGGCGAGCATGCTATGTTGTATGGCACACTTTGCATTAAACGGAGAGAGAGCGACAACTTTCCCTTTTCACCATTACCATAAATAGGGATTAAACCCTAGTAAGCTTACCTTTCTCACTGTAAGAGCACAGAGCCCATATTCGGAGCACAAGGTGATTTCGGAGTGTAAAGCGATTATGCTAGTAGCGAGCAAGGCAATTTTCTGCATAGTGATGAGGAAAAATTTGCAAGCAGGACGATGGATCCAAAGAAGGAACACACGAATTTGGTGCTTGCAAAGATCAAGGAGGTGAAGCAAACCCTAGGGCATGAGACGCATGCGCACGTTGCGGCATGGAAGGGCACACCATTGACCCGGTAGGTTGCTATGTTCCCTTTGTTCTTTCGTGATTCTGTTATCGTGTTTTTCTTCTATTGTTCTTTGCTTTCCTTTTGCATCCTAGTCTTAGTTATTTGCGTTTTCTATCATTGCGTTGTTTTGGCCTTTGCATCGCTGCTATTTCCGTTTCAGCTACGGCGGATGCATGAGTGCTATGCCATCGTTGCATGCAAGGTCTCTTAAACCGCCACCACCATGGTTGTCATAACTATGGGGGTTTGGGTAGTTTAAGTTACTTGACCTTTGAATGACATGACGTAGGACCTTCAGGAAGGTTGGGCCATGCATGATGTGAAAGTGTGACACGTGTTTTATTAAGTGTATTGTTAATCACCCTGTTAGGGTTAATTGCTTTGTTGCTACGCTAGGATGTTTTTTGCTACGCTGCCACTCTCATGTTCTTGCTACGCTATGTGCAGAAAGAGGGTTATGCTAGGCTATATGTATGAATCACTAGGTATCGCTATGTTGTGTGCGCATTACACTTATACATGATGCTAACACTTGTTGGTTGTGTTGAGCAGGATGGGGCTAAGGCCAATCCTAATTATTTTAGAAATTAGAGGGGTCCTGTGTCATCTGAGCAAACATGTGGCCAATGCTCCTCCTCCGTAGATATGTATGGGAGAGCAGGGGGTCTTGTTCAGGAAAGGGGCATAAGACTTCTAAAAATTCCTCCTTGACCACTTCAGTGTGATCGTTTGTTCATCCCTGGAGGAGGAAGAGATGACCAACATAACAAAAGCCATATTTCCTGGGGCAAGTCAGGGCATTTTGAGGTTTCTGACTGACGAGGCAATCATGAGCAAGCAAGGAGAAGGATCCAGTCAATGCCCAACAGGGTTAAACCATTTATCCTAGATCTGGGAAATGCCTAAATACAACTGCTACCACCATTACAACATACTATTCCTTGCACGTTTCATGGCGATGTGCTTCCAGAACCCTCAGGGAACTATCTACTATGCTGGGGGTGGGGGGTTTTGCAGCCTTGCTCTATTGTGTTGTGTGACACTGTCCATATTAGCCAAATGCTAATAGTATGTGTTTGCTACCAGGTTCTTCATCAACAAGGATGGGGTTTATGACTGAACATGTCTATTGGCTATAGTGTAGATAGCCCTACAGGAGTTCTCCTCTGCTAAGAACCTGTGGGCAGGTGTGATTGGTCAATGGGGGATGAATATCACACCTACCCAGACCTATACTCTATTCCCTATGATCAGTGCAAGGGGAAGAGTTGGATGGATGAGGAGTGGATAGAACCCTTCAAACTGGTCATGGTTGAACAAGTTCTGGTTGAACTTCTGCCGTTCCTGTTACCGTACAAGCCTGGTAGGTCAAAAAGTAAGTGTTACATGCTTAAGTGTCTTTGCAATCTTTGTATTTTCTACGTTTTTATGCTAAAAAATTTTGCAAAAATTTTTGTAGGGATGAAGAAGCCCTAGGAGGTGATGGTGGTAACCACTGAGACACAGGGGGCAAACATCTACTTCAAATACGGTGAAGTAGAAGCGAGATAACGCTGGATAGACTATGCGACCTTGGACTCCTTGGTCCAAAACATCCAAAAGGCTGGGCTGATGGATCTATTCATGGACCTAAATTTGAGCGTTCCTGCCACCAAGATGCTCTCCTTGGTCAACTCCTTTTCTGAAAAGGTGAACCGCTTCCGCATGCACATATGAGGTGTGCGGGTGATCATTGAAATCAATGACCAGCTATTTGCGGACTTGTTCGGTGTCCCTGCCGATAGTTTCCTCATAGGGTCAAAGGGCAAGAAGGAGCTAATCTTTTAGAAGAAGGATATTCAGGAGTGGTTGTGGATTGGTAAGGAGCGAAAAGGGCTTCCTATGAAGAAGCTTAAAGATAGATCAGCCAAGGAGATCTACCTTATCTTCCGTGCTCGCGCAGTCCCCTAGCTGCTTACCCAAGGAAAAGTCCTGGGGATTGAGCAGGCCAGGATAATGTGGGAGGTCATAGAAGAGGGGGCCCATTACAGCTAGGCTAGCTTTGAATGTAAAGGCTTGCAGGAAAAAATTTTGGAACTTTTTCAGAAGTCAAAGTCCCATTCCAACATACATTATGCCTTCTACATAGGCTATCTAAAGCACTTCATGGAGTTTTTGGTGGTTCAAGAGAATGGAGCCTGGGTCATGCAAAATGGCAACCAGATTTCCAAACCGTGGATTCGTTAGATCCTCAGGACCACACAAGCCCAAGATCCCCCAAAAATAATAGGGGAGTCATTGTCTGTAACGACTAGGAATCAGGTGGCTCGCAATGTTCATGGCCAAGAAAACATAGGAGAGATGCCCCCTGCTATAGCCAGTAGTGTGTCATGGAGTTGAGACTGTGCCCAAGGAGTTGCAATGGAAGAGGCCTCCCCCAACTAAGGAAACCCTTCGCATGGAGGAAGTGGAGAGGTGAAGATTACGAGTTAAGCTGTAGAGGATGCAACCCCCCATTGGTAAACGCTTTTGTCTAATGCTTACTTTGTTATTGTTCACTACGCTATGCCACGCTAGGCGGTGTAGCATAGCATAGCACCTACTTTAAGCTAACTTGTTTTGGACTAATACAAACATGTTTCTTTACTGACAGAGGAAATAGAAGAAGAAGAAGAAGGAAATGAAGAAGTGTCGTCCCCTAAGACGGGGGTGACAAATAAAGACACGGAGGCCCCAATCTTGGAGGAAAGGGTCCTGGTCAAGAGCTCCTATCACTAAGGTAGGGGCTCTTGTCATTAGGAAGAATCCTCCTACCAACAAAGAGGAACCTCCCTTCAATAACAACAATACTGATCTCCTAAAAGGAAAGGCACCAATGCATGAGGAAGGGGCTTGTGTATACTCGGCAGGGCCTTTTGCCAAGGCTATCGTCACCATTTTGCATCAGCAAGAAGGGAGACTGCAATCAGATGCTAGTGAGTTTGGAAATATGTCTACCTTGTCATAGGCTATTTTTGCCATTTTTGATATGCTTAGTTATGTAACAGGCACTACTATTGATGCTACAGGACCCCTTTCAATTCGTGCAGAATCATGGGTCGAGATCCCTAACAAGTTTACGTTCGTGCAGGGAATCGTTGATGACATGATCAAATGCCTTTAGTAAGTGGACCCTAACATAGGTAAGTAGTAGTGTTAGGTGCTCTTATGTTGTTATGCTAGAATTTCTTGAGTTCATTGATCTTGCTATGCTAACGCGATTGCTACACTCTTTGTGTTATGGTAGCCTCTCGGCTCAAATGGGACCTAGCATGACTTATGAAATTCACTGTAGTGCCTACATTCCCACCTGAAGTGACCAAGGTATCTCGTCGTGCATATGATAAGGCTTGCAAATGTGTTTTGCACTCAGCATGATCCTTGTGGGAGTATAAGCACGTCAACGAGGACCTGTGGAAACGAGTCTAAAGAGTTGAACAAAGAGAGGCCGACATGGTCACCGAGGTAGAGGATCTTAGGTTAAGGAATGAGTTCTCATAGTCCATGACACTAATAATGAGGATTGGCACACAGTTGTGATAGACTATGCCAGATTTTGGACTGTCGCACGTTAGAACATTGAAGCGACTCGTGAGATAATCGAACAATGGATGCAGATGGACTTGCTAGCCCAAAAGTGTCAAGATTTGAAAGATTTCAGTGCCAAAGTTTACAAATGGGGGCAGTCCTAGAAAAACCAAAAACACATGTATAAGCTGTAAAGTGACACCCACCGGAGAGACCACAACTCTCTCCTTTTCCTTGGAACCACCAAGATGGACAATTGTCAAAAGGGAGAGAGCTGCTGCAGATGCTGAACCAAGAAATAGGCATTCGATGGACCTCAAGCTCAGTTTAGAGTGGATACCCTTTGAGATGGACGTAGGCCCTTCTTAGGTTAGTCACTTTACTGTATTGATGCTTATGCTCTATTGTAGTTTGTGTTTGTTTCCCTAGCTGACTGCTTCACTCCTACGATGCAAGCTCCAGATGAGGGTGCAGGGCCCGTAGAGGGAGGAAATGAAGAACCGGTAAAGGACAATGCAGGAGAAGGCAATGCGAAATGAAACGATGTAGGGAAAAATGTTGAAGACGATGCAAACAGAGACAATCCATGATCACATGAGATTTTTTTTTGAAATTTTGAAGTTTTGAAATTCTGTAAAAGTTTTGTAAACATTGTACAAAAGGAAAAAATTTTGAATAAAAAGATAATTTTGGAAGAGAAATTGATTCTGCGCTAACTTGTGCATTATGTGAAGTTTTCATGCTTTCATGTGCTAGTTTTAGGCCGTTTCGGGCCATTGCTAGTTTTAGGCTATTTTGGGCCATTCTGTAGCATAGTTTTAGGCCGTTTCAGCCATAGCATAGTATGCAAAAAGAGATGATACGTTAAAAAATTGAACAAAAACTAACTGGTAACTTATGCTAGTTTTAGGCCATTTCGGGCCATAGCTAGTTTTAAGCCGTTTCGGGCTATTGCTAGTTTTAGGCCATTTCGGGCCATAGCGTAGCATAGTTTTAGGCTATTTCAGGCCATAGAGTAGCATGCCAAAAGGGGTGATATGTTAACAAAGAAGAAAGCGATGAATGTACAAGGGATGGCAATTGGGAAGGAAGTAGTGGGGTTGCTATGCTACACGTAGCTACTTCTTGATCCATCGTGGGTTGATTGAAACATAAGGCTGAGGTCTTTCGCGAGTGCCCTCATTCACATCATTGTCCCTCACTTGGAATGGAAACTCAACCCATGCACTTTCGTTTTGGAGATCAGCTTGCTAAGCCAATTCTTCTGTTGGATGGTTAATGTGTGCATGAGGAGGCACTTCATTCTCAAAGGTTATGACCTTTGAGCCCTGCTCCATGTCTACGTTACCAATTGCTTGTGCTGCTACTTCATCACCATGGATCACCACCTCCCTACCTATGTATGGTAGGTGGATTTCCTAGTGTATAGGTGAGGAGACAACCCTAAGTTGTACTAACCATGATCTCCCCAAGATCGAGTTAAACCCTGGCATTTTTTCAACTATAATGAATGTTGCGTTTGTGGGGAACTGGTCCGCTGCCATGAAGTCTATGTGGACTGTGCCTTTCACCAAGATGCATGCCCCTTTGAATAACCTTAGACATGACATTGTTGTGGGTTTGATCTGGTCGACCTAGCCCAACTTGTCCACAATAGGGAAGGGGATGATGTTCATGGGAGCCTTATCATCAACGTGTACCCTTCGGATCTAGTGTTGGATGACCCGAATTATGATGAAAAGAGGTGTTTTCGTCACTTGATCCCTTTTGGGATCTTCCCTAATGGTGTCATCACTGAAAGTCAATTGGGATGGCTCAGGCTCTGCATGTGCAGAGGGAAGCATGATCGAGTGGATTACTTCCTCTTCCGTTGGCATGTCTTCGTTGACCGGAATCACTATCAACATGCAGATCAGAGTGTCGCGGTGTAGGACAGACGTTATGATTAAGTCATACAAGCTCAGTGTAGTGTTTTTCTATTTTACAGCTTGCTTGACCTGAGTGAGGGCATCCAAGAGGTCTTGCTCACCCCTTGTTTAACATTTTCCTCCTCTTCAATTCATCCTAGAAGACAAATTTCTCAAGGAGGGGCAACTTTGGATCTAGGTTCAAGCCCTTTTTGGTAGGGTGACATTGTTATAGCAACGTTTTTCTTCGATGATGAAGGTACAAATGCAGGGGGTGGAAACGCAGGCTTGGAAGTACCAGGGGTGGTACCTCCTCTCGACGTCTTGCCTACAAAGTGTACTTCCCATTTTTTAGGATGACAAGGTTGTTCAACTGTCTTATGTGGGGTGGGGGCTATTAAAGGAGCTAGTCCCCTAATGATGAATGGAGCTAACAACGTTAACAAGTGAAGTAGCGTGGTTTCACTAACAAGTGGCATAGAGATGGATGCTTGTGGAGGGACTCTCAAGATGAATGGATATTTTGGGCTTTGATTAGCTACTTGTGGTGCTGGTGCACTATGCTGAGGCACATAGACCATGAATGGCTGCTGGGGTGGCCTAGGATCACTGTTGATGTTGATGGTGTTAATGATGTAATTAGCATTATTGGAATTGACGAGGTCTATGTAGACATGCATAGATTGATTTTCAGGGAGTACTAGGTTGCTTTCATCCAACACCAATTTTTCCTAGTCGATCAATCTTTGGATGTCATCCTACAACACCATACAGTAATCCGTGTTGTAACCACACTGTTGGTGATAGTCACAAAAATTTTCCAACCTGAAATCCTTACGAATTGGGGGCTCATTGGGCAAGGCTAAAGAGGGGTTCCTAAGGAGCTCGTAGTAGTGTTGATGTCTCTTGATTCCATCTTCCGACATCTACTTATATTGAATGTGTCCTGTTGCCAATAGCTGCTTCAGTAGTTCTAAAGGTTTGAGAGGCAGTGGGGTGTACCTTAAGTGATCTTTGCGCTCAAAGTTTGGCTTGGGTTGTGTAGATGTCTTAGGTGTAGGTACTGGAGGTTGTAGCACATTGTCTTGCTTGGGCTTGGGGTTAGCTATGGGTACGACTAGTTTCTTGTTGTTCTTGTTACCGTTGTTGCTAGGTCTGGGCTTGGCCTCAGTTGCCACAGTGGCCACTATGGTTGTTGGGGCCTTACCCTTATCCTTCTTCGTGAAGGTGTTTTTGTAAGTGATGTAGGCCAGGCCTTTACTCGCCTCAGCTGCATCTTGTATACTCTTGGTCTGAATGAAGGCTTGACTAAGAGTGCGAGGGGCAAGGTAGTATAGTTTAGACTTGATAACGTTACTCACTACACCCTAAAAGATGACCAGAAAGTGCACCTTCGCAATGGGCTCGAAAATTTCATTAAGAGTTTTGCTCTAGCACTGGATGAATTTCTAGACTAGTTCTAGAGACTCCTGCTTTACGCTCATCAACTGGTCCAATGTGGTTTTTACCTTCAAGTTGTTCTTGAAGCACATCATGAACTAGGTTAGAAGATCTTCTATAGTTGAAATGGACAAGCGTGGTAGCACGTGGTACCAATCCAGGGCTTTCCCAGCTAGCAACATAGCGAAGACATGACTAATCATGTGCAGCCATTGTTGCAATAGATGGGATTCAAATCTAAAGGTAATAAGGTGCGCGTTGGGATCTCCCTCCCCATCATATTTTGTGAAGTGTGGGAGCAACATCCCTGGGGGTAACATCAAAGCAGGGATTGCAGGGCTGATGTGGTCATCTTGGTAAAAGTCCATGACCTGTACTGCATCAGATCCAATAGCTTTGAGGCATTTTATTTCCTCAATGAAGGTTTGGATAAGCTGGAATGCTTGATCCAAACCTTGCAATGGTGTAGATAGTTGGGGAATTGTCAAGGTAGCCCCCATCTGTGGAATGGAGGGGGTGGTGGCTTGACCCATTGGTGGTACCATTGGGATGGCCCTCGTCAAGGGTGCCACTTGCATTGTCCACCGCATGGTAGGTGGTGTTGTTGGAGCAGCAACCACGGTTTGAGCCACTATATAGAACGCTTGTGTCGTCGGTGGAATAGACCATAGCCCCGTGTTAGGTTGTACCATTTGTGGGATATGGTAGGTCTGAGGGCAAACATAATGAGACATTTGTGATGGTTGTGGAATAGGCGAAGAGGCAAATGGGGTCCACCATGCGGACAGGCCTGGGCCCACCATAGTGGGTGGAACAGATGTGAGTGTAGGAATTGAAATGGAAGTTGCGTACGACTATGAAGCAGGTACATTATGAACATGCGGCAGCGTAGCCATGATTGGTGTGTGATGCGCTATAGGAATATGTTGATGAATAGTTTGTGGTGGCATAGTCACTGCAAATGAAATAGGGGAATAAGGGCATTGATATGCCAGGAATGTGACATGGTTGCGGTAGTGTAGGCATGATGACAAAGGGAGCAGTGATAGACAATGGGTCGACTCAGAAGGACTAGCTAGAAGGGACAAGAACGAAGTTGGTTTGACCTCCCTTGTTGGATTGGGAATCGAGTTCCTCCTGTCCTTTCTGAAAGGTTTCATCCTAGTTGGACGTTGTGTCTTGTTGCTACCCTAAGCCTAGCCAACTGGATTAGCTGTTCTAGAAGCCTTTGGTTTGCCTATGTCAAAGGTATGAAAATGCAGGGAGTGGAAACAAACTCCTTTTCATCGCAGTAAGCGAACTCGAAGCTATGTTTGCCCTTGAATTCATGTACATCCAAAGGAAGGTTTACCTAAGCCTTTGCATAGAGGAAGTTATAGAGCTCATGTTTCTGGGCCAAGCCCTGAGATCCACGATTTTGGATCCTAAGGGATCGATGTGTTTCCAGCATTGAGTTCAGTGGTTGTTCGGCACCAGTGATGCCTTGAACTATGATGGGAACCTCAACATTGAAAGTGTTAGTAGCGGTAGTTTCGGAAGTCATTGCTACTAAGCTAGATAGGTTTGCAAATGGAAAAAGCTAGGCAGTCTTGCAAATGGAAAAAGCTAAGAAATTAGAAAGCTGAACAATTTTGTGAATGAAAAAGCCAAAGAAGTTGGCAAGTAATCAAAAAGAAGGATTTATGTCTTATTGGGCTCCCAAGGAACCGTTGAGACAACCATTCTGTATCACATGATGCGTAAACAACCGCAAAAGGGTGTCACATTTACGCAAGTGCATGATAGGGTACAAAACGTGTGCAAGACTACCATAAAAAAAGACAAGTCAACTAGCAACTAGAGGCTTTATGTCCTGTAGGGTTCCTGAGGAACTGTCAAGGTGACCAATCTGCACTACATGATACATAAACAACCACAGACAGGTGTCAAGTTTACGCTAATGTGTATCAGGGTATAGAAGGCTTACAGGACTACCATGACACGCTGAAAAGGCACCCAAAAGGGGCCCTCCTTCTAGTGTCAGAAAAATGGTAGCAATCGAAAATGTCAGCAACTGGAAAACAGCAAGGGGTCATCGATCATTAACAGTCTTGACCTTGTTTCTGTGGGAGGGTTGTGCTAGATTGGGATGAAAATGGGATGACCCAAATGGTTTTTTTGATCAAACAGGGACTTAGTCAGTGTTAATATAACCTTTTACAACATGTGGTTTGAAAATGAGACTAATAGCACAAAGTAATGCTTAATTGCAAAAGGAACAGAAAATAATGTAAACTGCAATAGTAAATAGGAGGTAATGTAAAATGTAGTTAGAAAAATGCATCACTTTGAAGCTATGACCTTGCTCTATCAAGATGGATACAATCAGTTGCATAGCATTGAGAAGTGCAGAGATCTCAAGAGTAACCAAGACGTATAGAGTAAGAGGATTGTGAGCTTGAACACGGACTCCAGCGTTAACAATGTGACATGCTACCAAGGTGGTAGAAGAGAACAGAATAGAATGCCAACTGAAAATGCTAACTGTTTACAATGTTAAACAGGAAGCTTACAATGCTTGAGGTTACAATGCTAACTTTTTGCTTGTCAACCAATGAGACCGTTAGCCGAACAGATTGCCAAGGAAAGCTAAAAAAAAGCTGAAAAGTCAAGGGCCATGAGAGAGAGAGAGACACTGAGAGAGACCAAAAATCTAGAGAGACTTTAAGCATCGCTCATTAGGGTATTTATAAGACCAAGGGTAAGTGAAATATGCAGTTTGAATGCCACGTGCCTTGGGCTTATGCTAACCTATCTATGCTGCACGTGCCTTCATGGCCGTTAGGCAAGCTTGGCATGCCATAATTATGAGCTTGCCATGCTGAATTATGCTGTCAGAGCAACGATGCAATTAGGTGAAGTGCATTGATGTCACACAACTGTTTGCCACATTTTTCTATGCCTTGTAGCATAGCATGTCTGGCATGGCGTAGCATCTTGCTATGTTGTGTTACGCTATGAAGCGTAGCATAGTATAGCCGTTGATTTGAAGCAAGAAGCTTGCATTGTGTCCTACTGCATGCACTAGAAACCTTTGAAGTGCGTTGACTATTTATCACATTTTTGCTATGCTATGCTATGCTACGTAGCGTATGATAGCGTAGCAACTGGCCTTAGTTGCAAAAAGCGTCGTCAATCTGCAAACTTTTCCCTTTGTACTACAAAAATTTGCAAACTTGCTAGTCCCACCCTTTGAGTTACCTTCTGTAACTTTCATAGAATTGCTACGCTTTGCTGTGCCTTATAGCTTAACGTAGTGTAGCAGCAAACATGACTTTATTTTTCCAAGCTTGATGGAAGTAGACATTGTCAAAGTACTTGAAGTAGGGCAAGGGGACTGATCATCCAGCTTTTGCTGTGTTATGCTACGCTACGTAGCATAGTGTAGTGTAGCACTGTGCTTCTATAAACTTCTTTTGAATTTCACTATGCTGCATAGCGTAGCATAGCATAGCATAGCGTAGCAAGACTCCTTGACTTAGAAAACTTGCTGAAGCGAACAGTCTAAAAATCAGAACATCCATCTCCTAAAGAACTGTCATAATGTTGCATTAATTGCAAAGGCCTGGTGAAGCAAGAATGTCTTCAAATTCTGGGGTTTTTCACTACCAACATGAACATCATATGAGATGTTTCCCTATTGTGTCACACTTTTAGGATTCTACGGTGTATGCTCTAAAGCCTAGATTGTCCATAAGGAAAGCACTCAAAAGATTGTCTTATCCTTAAGGCAATCCTAGGAAATTCCACTAGCAATAAGCCTAATATCCAAGTGGAGCTCCACCACAACCTTATGAGAAGTACCATTAGTGGCATTATCCATAGTCATGGGGGATGCCACCACCAAGGCCTTAGTACCTTTATCGGTAGCCTCATTCATATGAATACTATGTTTAGTAGCCCATTTCTCCATGTGATTATTCTAGTAATGCTTTATTCCAACATCACTACTATCTTCCTAAGTACTATAGAGCCCAATATCCCAAAGGGAAATCCCCATTTCTTCATTACCCTTCTTATCCTTTTGCACATGTCCCTCCATCCTTAACTCAATTACCACTTTCTCCATTAATGTAGGAAAAAATCCCAAGTTAGCCGCAATAATGTAATGTTACCAGTGTTGTTAACTTACAACTGGCTCCTCAGCCGAGTGGTTCAGAAACCAAATCTCAAAAAAGATCATTCTTTTGAACCAACAGTCCTACAAAGCCCTCATAGACTTATGCAGTTGATAGCCTTGCTTCTCCCTCATCCTTTGCATCCACTCCATTCAAGTTCCCTTCAAACCAAATGTCTTCCAAAGTGCATACTATCATGTTAACCCATGTAGTAACTAATTAGATAAAGGCTGGCCACCTTCCTAGTAAAATATTTGATCTTGGAAGTCCCCTCATCTACCTACAAATCATTTAAAATGAGCCTTGAAAAGCTCTTATAGACTCAAGTCTTAGTGTAAATTTAATTTTTCATGATATGTACAAATCATGGAACCTACCTTCACTCAAGAAGAGTAACATCCATCTTGATTTGGTAGACTAGTCCATCACTATTCCCTTGGGACTTGTGAAGGACATTATAACCACCATGTGTGGGTGATCCTATCTTACTAATTTGCTAGTAATCCAACTTGATAATTCCAAGGAGGACTTTTCAATCATCATGGGAAGGGTTTGGCTAAGTATCATTGATGCATGATCGGGCATCAGAGACCTTTGGATATTTTCAAGGAAAATGCATTTGGAAAGATAGAGAAGAAGAGAGGTCCATGCATCACGTATAGTGATATAGGATGCAACTATGTGTAGAAATTATGATGTATAAAAAGTACATCAATCACAAGATGTAGATAGTGTGTTGATGAGATAGAAATTCAAAGGTGCTTGTACGTAGAAACCACAAAATAGGAGGACACCTAGTGGCTGACAGTTGATCTTAAAAGTAGTTCAATGGTTTGCATGGAACAAACTAAGAGTTTGATCAGTGCCTATGTTGAAGGCATTGATGAACTAGAGCAAGTTCAACACCAACTCTCTATTGATGAACCTGATGACACTTATTAGGGACACTTGGAAATTTCTAAAAGCTTTAAATAGAAGCCCCTAGAGTTGAATGCTCTATCTGCTAGCATGGAATATGCTTTTTTGAAAAATGACAAGCTGGTAATAATCAATGCCAATATTGCTCTTGAACAGAAAGAGAAGCTATTGAAGAAGGTTAATAAATGGCCAATAGCCTTTTCTTGATCATATCCTAAACTCATTAAGATTGATCCTAGGATATGCCAGCATCACATTTACACTGGTCTTTCCATAAAGCCAAAGATCTAGCTACAGTGATGGTTGAACCCCAAACTCAAACAGATCATTGAGGAGATTGAACAACCTCAAGGCAAGTTTCATTTATCCCATTGCAAATAGTAAGTGGATTAGCCCACTTGTGATTGTGCCAAAGAAATATGGCAAGTGGAGGTTCTATATCGACTTCAGGTTGTTGAACATGGCAATGTACAAAGATCATTTTCTATTACCATTTATGGACCAAGTATTGGACACTATCTCTAGGCATTGCTACTACAAATTTTTAGATGATTATGATTACTAAAACCAAATTTAGATTTCACCCAAATATCAGGCCAAAATAACATTCACAAGTCCCTGGGGGACTTTGTCATATAGAAAGATGCCATTTCATCTATCCAATGTCCATGTAACCTTTCAATGTCTTATTCCTAAGCATCTTTTAATAGTAGATTAGTAGTAGGATGGAAGTCTTCATGGATGACTTCTTCACCTATGGCATTACATTTGTGCAATCCTTGGACCACCTTAAGTAAGTGCTAAAAAGGTGTGTGGAGACCAGCCTTCAGCTCAATTGGCAAAAGAGTCATCTGATGATCTAGGAGGACATTATTTTGGGGTATAGAATATCATAAGTGGGGATTGAGGTGGACCCTAAAAAAATAAGAGTCATCTAAGGAATAACTTTCTAACTAGAAATCATCAAAGATGTTTGGTCATTCCTTCATCCAATAGGCTACTACCAGCAATTCATAGAAAAATTTCTCTAAGATCACTAAACCATTTGTGAAGTTGAAAAAGAAGGATGCTTTGTTCATTTGCATTGAGGAATGTGAGAATGCATTCTAGTAGCTCAAGTAAAAGCTTGTATAAACTCAAATTCCATGATCACCTAATTAGTCTAGATCATTTCATATCATGATAAACACATCAAACTATGCCTTTGGAATTGTGATCATGTAGTTGGATGATCAAAAATGTTCATACTACATTCATTGTGTTAGGTGAAACATTGTGGGTGCAGAACTAAACTAAACCACAATAGAAAAGAATTAATGGTGGTGGTGTATGCTTTGGAAAAGTTCAGGAACCATGTGCTTGGGTACAACATATTTATGCACATAGATCACAGTGCAATCTAGCTCTTGATAAACAAATATATGATGAGCCCCTATGTCATACAGTGGCTCTTGATCTTGCAAGAATTTGATCTGACAATGGTATATCAAAAGGAAACTAAGAATGTGGTTTTTGACCACTTGTCTCAATTAAGATGGAATAAAAAAGAGGAGGAGAGCCCATTGTTTGATTAATTTTTTGATGAAATCCTCTTTGATAGTGCTATAAATTAACAAGTTCTTGTTGAATCTAATTGGTATGATGGCATCCTCACTTATCTTCTCACTCAGGAGATGCCATAAGAGATGGACCATAGGAAGAAATAATAGTTTCTTCATTAGGTCAAATGCTTCATTAGAGATCAATGAACACCTTTATAAGGTGTGTATTGACAGCCTGGTTTGTTGGTGTTTTCTTGATGCTGATCAACTATGCATTCTCCAAGATGCTCATGAGGATCCTTGTGGGGGCCACTATGCTAGGAGATGCACGATCATTAAGATCCTGATGGTAGTGTATTATTGGCCAACACTCTTTAGGGATGCTCACTAATTCATCTACTCTTGTGAACACTATCAATGTAATGGTGGGATGATTGCTCGAATGGAGGAACCTCAGCAGTGGATCCAACCACTAGAACCCTTTAACATATGGCGAATTAGCTTCATGGATCCTATCACACCCATGTTGAATAGAAAGTCATACACCATAGTCACTATTGACTCTTGTACAAAATGGGCAAGAAGTAGCAACTATCACCAACTGTACATCTTCTATAGTAGCTCAGTTAATGCAACAAAATGTTGTAAATAGGTTTGGAATGCCACGTGCACTAATTTTTGACAATGGTACTTATTTTACAAGTACCACAATTTGAAATCTCATGCAACACTTAGGGGTAGAAAATAAATTAACAAGACCTTACCACCCCCAAGCTAACAATCAAGCTGAGGTTACAAATAGAGAGATCACTAAGATCTTCCTTTGAGCTAGTTTATGGAAAACTTCCAACTCTTTCTATTCAATTTAATATTTGTATACTTTCAACAACCAAAGACCTTGACCTTAACCTTATTCTAGCATATAAAGGAATATTTTTCAACCTAAATGTGTTAGATAAGACTCAATTGGTGGCCCTATCTTTGAACAAAGTGCACAAGGCATTTACTAAATAATGTCATGACCTAAAAATAACGAAGATAAAATTTCAACTAGAAGACAAGGTCCTTTACTAGAATCCCACACATGTGCCACAACAATCTAAGTTCCAAACATTGAGGAAAGGACCTTATATCATTTGTAAAACCTTTTCTCCACAGGCCATGTTGATCTACAAACCTAAAAGCTAAAATAAGAAAGTACTGGTCAACATGCAACAAGTCAAACCTTTTCATGAGTTTAAAAGAGCTAGTGCTTTTAACACCTCTTTGGATAGACAACCTCACTCAATTTTTTGGATCTCCTCCTTCCAAATTAGTCGTGGGGGAGATGGCCATCCATGCTAATCATATAAGTGGCTCCTTAGTTTTTTACACCTTTTTGTTATGCACTAATTTGTTTTACACCTTGTTGTTTTTACAATTTTTTTTGCATCTTTTTTTTTTTTTACAAAATCATTAGTATGTTTTAGATTTCTTATGTATTTTCCAATTTATTTTATATTTTACTTTATTTTGGTGTTTTTTTCTAATGTTTTTTCTCTCCTTTATTGCCAATAGGATAGAGTAATGTTATAACTATTTGCTAATGGTGATTTGTACTTAATGTTATTTGATTGCTAATTCCTAGATTATATCTTATAATTTTGATGATTCATAACTAAGACATGGTTTCTTTTTCATAAAACAATTAGTGAGCCCACGTTATCGACCCATCCACAAAACTCTATAGTGTTCCTAGTTTTGGAAGTATGAGGTTTCTTTCCTTAATGAAACTTTAATGAACTTATATCCTTGGTAGTTCCAAACTTGGGAAAGATTAAATGGATTAACAAGGGTGTGACATCAAGGAAGACTCAATGCTTTTTATACTTCTCTACTCTCTTGAATGCATGTGTTTTCATGGATTTCTCATTGTTCCATTGTCGACTAATAACAGGAAGTTAAAGTCTTTGCATGATGTGATTCTTATCCAAAAATCCATAAAAACATAAAATCAAAACAAATCAATGGAAATTCAAAGCAAACCCCTTAGACAAAAATAACAAGCTACAAGGACTAGTTATGATACTACAAAGACATGTTACCCATGCCTAAAGGTTCCCTCTAACTAAGGCCCTTTCTCACTTCCTGCTTCTGTTTTCTTCTAAATAAGAAATGGTGATTGATCTGTGAGAGCATTCTTGTGTCTCAAGAAGGTGGATTGGTCTTAGAGTATTGATGTGAAGTAACTAAAAGTTAGTTTTGATCTGGACTAAGGATGGACTTTATCGGGTCATATAACCATAAAATTCACAAGGGACTTCATGTGACCAAGAGACAGGACTCCATTCCACCTTCTCTTTCATCTACCTCTACTTCTCATAATTCACATCACTACCAATTTTTCATGATTTTTTTTAATGTCTTAGTTTGATGTGTTGAAGTTCTTAGGTAAATTCTTTTGGATTAGGTTCTTAACTTTTCATAACCATTAATCAATCGTAGGGTCCATGAACTCCTTGGTTTGAGGAAATGGAAGGGAAAAAAGTGCATGAGCCTACTATGGGGAGGATCCATTTGCATATTTCTTAGTTGGATTAGTTAAGTTCCTTATCCTTAGGAATTTTTGAAATCAAATCATTCTGCATTTCCCATCGATTACATCCAACAATGTACTCCTTAATGACATTTCCCCAACCATAAACTTTACTCTTCAACCCAAAACTCCAATTTTGTGAATATCTAAGCCATCTTCAAGCATTTCATTATGTTCACAAATTTTTTTGGCTCTCAAAGGATCCCAATTTCATGCTTAAACTTCTATTTTTTGAATTTTCAAACGTGAAAAATTTTCTCTATAGGCTCCATTGATGGAACCCCATTGATGGAGCAAACACGTAGAAGAGACCTTGTTGACGGGACCCCATCGATGCAACACAAAATATCTATAAATATACAAAAATAAATTAGAAATTTTTCACATTTGAGGTCAAACAAGGGGGATGTTTTTGAACTTTTCAGAGCCTAGAAACTTCCAAGAGCCATAACTTCCTAAATGTTTGTTCTATTAACTCCATTCTTTAGCCCTACAGCTATCAGAAGTAGGCTCTTTGTCATGGGGGTTATAAACCTTAGGTTTTTTATGGAATTTTTTTTGAAATTTTTCTAACTCCCACAAAGGTTTAATTAATAAACTAGCATTAAAACAACAATTTGAATAAGTGAAACCCTTCCAACAAACTCTGGTGATCTTCTAAGTCAAATAATATTAAAACATTGAATCTACCGTGGTCATAACTTAGCCAAAGTGAAACTACCCAATGAGATAAGGTACTTAAATATTATAAGTTACACATTATACACTAATCCTTAGTATTTTTATGACCACATATAGTACCTAAGGGAAAGCATGTGTAGGAGGATCATCCCAACTAAGGGATAAATGACCAAGAACCAAAATCGGCCAAGAACAACCCTAGGGGTAGGTAGTAGAAACCCATGCAATGGGACCTCTTTGGGAGGAACCCAAAGTGGAATCTATTATATAGATTTTCAAAGAAATGGCCATGACTGAATAGTCTCACTAAGATGAGGCACCTAAGCTAAGACTAAACCTTGAGGTCATCTTAATGGAGGCCTACCTCAAGTAGATAACATCCAAGGAGATTCAGAAATCTATGCTTTAAGAGCTAAACTTTGGA
This sequence comes from Gnetum montanum, assembly GCA_015680685.1. Taxonomy (NCBI): domain Eukaryota; kingdom Viridiplantae; phylum Streptophyta; class Gnetopsida; order Gnetales; family Gnetaceae; genus Gnetum; species Gnetum montanum. The sequence continues at coordinate 16,377 of MNCI01020574.1, read as the reverse complement.
TCCTTCTTGAAGTTTGTTCTTTTATAAGTTGAAACTCAATTACAGAACTCTTACATGTGGCCCACCATCATTTCCAATTATAAGTGGTACATGGAAGAGACATACCATTTTTGGAACAATCAACAAGCTAGTTCAATGGCCAAAACCAAGGACATTTCTATGTCCTACTTAGTGAAAGCAATCTCTCAGGCCCTTGGGTTGCCTAAGACTAGGGACAATCTTGCAAAAATTTCAATGTAGGTAGATCTAAATGTCAGGAAAAAATGGACACAATGGTGTTATGGAATGGACTGCAAGTAGTTTTGTGCACTCACCACAATAAAACATACATACTTTAAAATTTTAGCCTTTCAGCTCAATCCAATGGTGAGGCCCAGCAAGATTAGAACTTTCTCTATTTATGTGGGTGTTTCTCTAAGTTGTAGATTCCTAGTCAATCTTCTAGAATTGATCTATCTTAAGATAAAAAAACACTTCAAGGAGAAAAAATGTGGAAGGAAGGAACTCCCCTTTCAGTGCCTCATCAAAAAATTGTGCAAGAGGGGAAGCATAACCCACTGCATAAATGATGTTTTTTGACATTCTCTAACCACCTGTTGGGAAAAATGATGAAGGAAAAAGTGCATCCAAATGTGATCCAAGAAGAGGAACATCAACCATCGCCTCCACCACCCACTCATGAGACAACGTTGGAGACCCACGTTGCCATTGAGTGCATGCACAAACTCTAAGATCAGCCCTTGCAACAATAGTAGCAACAATTAGGAATGAGTGGTAGTGACCCATATGTGTATAGATCATCCATGAGCCACCTTAATGAAGTGGCCCAAACCTTAAGCTAGATAGAGGGTGGCATGCCACTTTTCTCAATTGAACAAATGTAGGTGCTTGCAAGGTCAAATTTATGTTCTTGAGAGGTAACATTGTCTCTCTCACAATAGTAGCAATTCTTAGACATCTTTGGGAATTCCACTACCTTTTTGGTGCATTTCGAAGTGGGTGAGGGGGTAACTATCATGGTGATGCAGTGCCATGGGCAAGAGACAATGACTAAAATGGTTATTGGCAAAGTGGTCGAAGCATTTAATGCACCAACGACATCTATACTAGAAATTTCTACACTTAATGCAAAAGTTTATAGGAACTCTTAGCAAAATATTAAGCATAGCCTAGCATGAAAAATTACTAGACTAACTAGTGAAAATTAGGCAACTAATTCTAGATGTCTTTGATCTTTCAAATACCATCACTACAACCTAGTTGGAGTTGCTCGAGATAAGGGATAAATACATAATCATGGAGGGGCAAATTGAAATAGCCTATAAGCTAAGAACCAATGCTTGGCTATGGAAGTTGTCGAATTAAGAGCCCATCTTATTGATCCCACATTAGTCAACCAAGTAATCACACAAGATGAAGCTTTTTAATAGCTTCAAACCAAATTGAAAGAGGTTGAGTATGCAAAAAAGGAAATAATATTTGACTAGTCCTTAGTCAATGCCAGAACACATAACATTTAGAAGGACTTGGTCTAGATTCGTTGAGAAATTGAGGTCTTGAACATAGAAAATCATTACTTGCAAAATGTTAATGTGCAGAAGTAGAAAATGTTAGAATTTATCCATCAATAATAGGATCTACTAGCCATGGTGAATGCAAAATTATGGAGGTTGATAGTAGAGAATGAAAACCTCTCAATGGAGGAAGTTTGTACCTTACACTAGAAATTTGCAATCAAGATAGAATCCTAGAAAAATGAGGCCCTTAAGTTTCAAAGGGTTAAAAATCATTACAAGGACTAGGTAGGATTGAAAAAAAATCAACAAGAAGTACATCCAATTAGCAAAGGAAAACCTTAATGAGGCCCTCTAGCAGCTCTAGTAAGGAAGCAATGTCTAGTAGCTTATCTTTAATGGGCTAAATGCATACAACAAGGCTAAAATCTACCTAAAGGAGCTGTAGATTAATGAAATGACAAAGTACATGAAGCTTGCCAACCTCATATATGCAAACCTAATAATGCTGATTGCCAAAAGTTTGTGGTTAGAATTGGAGAAATAAGTGCCTAGCTCATACTTGTTGTATGAGGTAGGTTCAAGCAACATAAAGAGACCAAGTAGAATATTGAGATAGAAAAAGCATAACTTGAGGTTCTCAAGGCAAGGTTCATTGATCAAATATTAATTCTTGAGAACCTAGCCGAAAGCATGAATGACTACCAAGAGTAGAAAAATGCACTTAGTGCATTCAACATCAAAAGTAAATAATTCACTACTTGGTTTGTCAATGTGAAGGAGTTGTTCCCAACAATGCCCTGTTAGTGGGATATTTCATTTTCGACCCATATTAGTGAAGCAACATGGACCATGAATGATCCTTGAAGTAAGGAGAAGAATATGAAGACATTGTTGGATGCCTTCAATCTTCTACCAAAAGTTGTAGCTACCATAGCACAATCACAATAACCACCTCAACAATCACATGCACCTAAAGCATGAGAAGGTCCTTTGGAACCTTAGGAGCCTCCACCGCTTAGGATTGTTTGAACTTCTTCATCATGTTCATGCTTCAGAGGAGTTTTGTTTGTCATTTTTATCTTGGTGTTCAATTTTGTTATCCTAAATACCAATTTTAGTAATAATTGTAAAACCATACACTTGGGTACTTAGTTTTTGTTATGTTTTTTTGTGTTTCTGTACGTAGTCAATAATACCATACCTTTCCAAATTTTTTCAAGAACTCGATGANGGGGGGGTGGGGCGGGGGGGGGGGGGGGGGGGGCAGGGGTTTATGATGAGTTACATTGTTGGCCCACGTCGACATGGGGTTTGATCCATCAATGTGTACCCATCGATGGGACATCCTATCTCCTCCTATAAATGTTCTCCTACTCATCACATTTATGGTAATTTTTCATAGTTGTAGTGAAGCACTTGCAATGTTTTCATTTTAAAGTTAATATATTTTCTAAGTGCCTACAATAGAAGTCAAAGAGTGTGTGGATCTTTATTTGAGCACTGTTGTATGTGAGCACTTTAATGTGGATGGTAATAAAGACGAGCTTTTCTAATAAAACCTTGTAGCACTTGGTATATATTAATTGTTTTCTTTATGCATTTAATACCCATGGAAATCACTTTAATGTTCTCAAGTAATTAATTAATATTAATTAAATAACACACATAAGTACAACCAGCTTGAGCATACGCTTAATGCTTTATAACCCAATAATGCTATCCTGTGTTGAGGATGTGTACGAAAAATGGGAATAGATGGTTATGTTAGGATTAGTTAGATATTAGCTAGTTATTAGATTAATTAAACATTTAATTACTTTATTTTTTTTCATTAGGTGACTTAATTCATAAAAGATAAAATGATAAAAATCATATGCCTCAATTACATTTAACCATATACTTGCACTTCACAAGTGAAATTGGGAAGACAACGATTGTAGTGGTTAGATTCATCTCCTAGGACCAGTGTACTTAGAAACCTAAAGTCTTTGGAATTTGACCAGATCACTTAGTGGATGCTAGTGATTTGTATGGTTAGGCGTAGGGTTTACTCGTTGCTCATCAATTAAATTAACATTTCTCCCTCTTTTTCAAGTAAAGTTAGAGTAGCTAGAGCTCATGGAAATGCATAGTTTGGCTAGAGCATAGAATGGTATGATATTTCTATTAGATTATGATATTTTCCTATAACCTCTTTAATGTTATGACTTAATAGCCTTGTTCATAGTTAGCTATATTTATTAGATATGTTCATGGATTGTTTCAATGTTGTGGAGACCTAGATATTTATAAACTATTTCTGTTAACATTAATGTTAACTCCCATAAATGGTTTAATTGCATGTATTTGATTACATTAATCATATTTTCAAGTAGATAAGTTAAGCATGTAATCAAGATCCTTATCTTTGTCGTTCAAACGTGTTAATATTTTGATATCCCTTGAATTAACATTAACAAGAGGTATTACTTTGTTAAATTAAGCTTATAATATGGTTCACTAATGTTTAGACATATGTTAGTTGCACATTTTTTTGGTTTGAAATTGTTCCATTGATTTATCCCTTCACATAATACCTTGCTGGTTCATGAGTGGTGAGGTACCCCTACACTCAACCATACGAATATGAGCATTCACACACGATTTGGTTGAATTCCATAGATGGACTAGTTGTGGCATCTAGATAGTTACACATTGATCATAGTTTGTTGTCATTCCACCTGGACTAGTATTTTTTTTGTCACATATGGTTTAGTCCACAGTGAGGTGTATGATGTGTTTCCTATCACTATGCTACTCCTAATAACAATAAAGAATAACTTTCATTAAGTTAATGAGTGATACGAGAAGAGAATCTAAGCTAGCATAAGTGCAATGAGCATTCATTCTTAATCATTCGTACACATCTTGGACCTTGTGTACTACTTCTAGGATTACCAAACACATGTTACTTAAGCACTCCTAGATATGCTACTAGGATACTAAGTAGTCACACTTAAATGCTTGTGATTAAGTCGTACTCATTCGACATTTAATAATAGCGATAGTAAAGGAAGGTAAAGAAATGTTAATTAAGAAAACAATAAATAACAATAATAGTTATGCAATTAAAACTAAGTGAATGCTACAATGATGAAGTAATCTCAATCTTTATTGTTGGTCATGTGCGTGTCCAAGTATGTCACACTCAAATAAAGGTTCTGTACAATTACAATCATCACATTGCAGGCATGCACTGGGGAAAGAGTTAAGATGAACTAAAAATGAACAAAAAGACTACTTCTAAACCTACTGACTCTCTCCTTCTTGTGCATCCAAAGGTGTATTTATAGGCTTACACAGGAATTGACATTAGTCATGATAAATGGAAAAGTAAAAATAGAGCGCCATGAGCTCACATATGGTCATTAGCCATGTGCTGGTGGGCTTTTTTGCTTTATAAGCAAACAAATTTTTAAAAAAGTTGAACCAACATTCATCCGCCATCATGTTCATCATGTTCATGACTCATGACCCATGACAATGGCCCTGTTTTATTTTTTTATTTTCTCAACAAAGATATGAGAAAAAGAGAAAAAACCAGCAATGAAAAATAAACACACCTGAATGTTTGAGTCATGGCAGAACTTTGATGCTCCTAAAGGCAGGCGAATCCACGCAAATACAATGTTTTTGTCACACGCCCCGTCCAAAACTTGATTTCCATATGACCCATACTTGCCCCTTTCGTGATTTTCATGTGTTTGTTTATTCATTCATACTCCCTTGTTTTCTGTGGTCCATCTCATGTCGATGCCATGAATCTTGATTGATTGCTTGCCACTTAACAATGAAATGAAATTTTTGGTATGATTCTGAATAGGAGAAGATACGTAAGATTTTGCAAATGCAAAATGCAGACATTGCAAGAACTAAAAAGGCAAGAAAAATAGGAGAAGGGTGACCATTTCAATGTATATGTACAAATCCAAACAAAATTTTGTTGGAAATTATGAAATACATACCCATTGTGAATTTAATGTGCTTCTGTACGTGCAATCTGAATCAGACATGAACAGTTCATCAAAATTTATCCAGAATCGTGAATATCCTAGTGCATAGCTTACAAGTTACGTCAGATATGAGAATGCTTACGTAAATCATTCACTCTCCATCGAGACCTCACGAGTTCAAAAATATATAATGCCTAGAACATCAACAGTTGTCAACGTGTAGTTCCTGCCAACCATTCTACTACCATTCAATTAGCGTTTGAACTAAGAATCTTCCTCTAACATTTGCAGTTCATTTCCCAGTAACTGCCATGCAAACAATGAAGCTAATGTGAGAAACGACTATGCATTAGCCCACACCCTGTATTTTTTAGAAAAGTTTCAATTCCAACACCCACCACTTATTATCACTATTATTTATAGCTCATAGCTATATATCCCATAAATTGGTATGGGGATGTCATAATATGGTGCTTGAGAACTCTTCATTCAATCCTGCAAAGCACTTATTCTTAAATCATCACATAGTTCATATTACTTATAACCAAAAAAGCTTTCAAACAAATACTCTCATTGTAGAAAGCTTGAGTATTTGCAGTTCATTTCCTAGTAACTTCCATGCAAACAATGAAGCTAATGTGAGAAACGAATATGCATTAGCCCACACCCTGTATTTTTTAGAAAAGTTTCAATTCCAACACCCACCACTTATTATCACTATTATTTGTAGCTCATAGCTATATATCCCATAAATTGGTATGGGGATGTCATAATATGGTGCTTGAGAACTCTTCATTCAATCCTGCAAATCACTTATTCTTAAATCATCACATAGTTCCTATTACTTATAACCAAAAAGGCTTTCAAAAAAATACTCTCATTGTAGAAAGCTTGAGTTTTAGTATACCATTTCATTCAACCGTTATCCTATGGTTGGACTAGAAATTGACACCGTTATGATTGTTTTTGGAGATCTATATTAGATAAAAAGTTCAAAATTTTTGAATACCTCTAGGTGCCAGTAATTTTTAAAGATTCTTATTATTTACAAGGCATACCAGAAGGGAGGTTATAAGATTGGATTTGTTATTGTTGTTGTTGTAGTTTAATCATCATATTTTGAAATTCAATGTGCTATTGTTCATTCAAACTACACAAGAAGATATTTGAAATAATTTTTCATATTAACATGTTTTTACTTTTTCTTGTTCATGGGAATTTTTAGAATTTTTTATTTAATTCTTGTGATACATTTTCTTAATTTAAGATATTTTCACTTATTTTGTATTATCTGCTTAGAAAGGTAAAGAAAAACATGCATAGAAAAAGCTCTAAAGTTCATGCATTATGCTCCAAGTTAAAAAGGAAACTCTTAGATGTAAAATCCAAGGTCTAAATACTAACCCCTTTGGATGAGTAGAAATGTAGGAACACACAAGAGAAAAGGATCAACAAAAGAATAAGGTATCTCTAATTTGTATGGAATTATCAAAGTTGATATTGTTTGAAACTAAACTGGTACAATCAACAAACTCAAATATCTAAAATAAGTAAGAATTACCATAGCTTTGAATATAACTTTTAAATTGCTCACTATAGTTTTTGAGTTGATAGTGAAGAATGTAGAGTTAAATTTCAATAAGAAAATTCTAGGAGAAGATAACTTTACCTTATTTCAAGAATTGAGAAAAATGTAGATAGTTTGTTAACCTAGAAGTAAAAAAATCTAGAGCTCTATAAGAGCTTGTGAAAGAAAAGAAAAAGCATGGTAACATGGTGAAAAGTTTACAAGTTGAAGAGTATGTAGTTATTGATGACTTTGTTATGCATTGTAAACATGTTTGAATTCATTGATTAAATTCAACAATGATCTACTTGTTGTACCATCTATGCATCCACCATGACTACAAGTAGCATTCAATGTTATCCACAAATCTATCATCAAATAGTCAAGTATGATAAGGATTCAAAAGCTTCATTATGTTCAAGTCAAAAACGTACATCTAAGTTTACAATGAAGAATATTTCTCTAGGTATGTGAGAAGTTTCATAGTCCTCTAGTGTTTTTGAAAAACGTAATAATGTAGATATAGATTCTATTTCAAAGAACTAATGACACTAATTTTATTTCTTGCTTGTTTACAGTTTTTGGACATCTTAGTATGTGATGGTGAAGTTGATTTTTGAAATTTAATTTGTGATATGTTATTTTCTTTTTTAATTATTTTGTTTTTGTTTATTTTATAACATATTTTGAAATAGATAATGCCTTGACATTTCTAGACATTANCAACACATCTTAGCAAAGTTATAAGATTTGGATGCTTATGTCTTATTCCTACAAGAAGATTTTCCATGGGAATTTCTATACCAATTCCAACTGGACTTAGGGAAAGTGAAGTATAGAGGTATTTAAAAATAAAAAGGTTCTTGTAGAATTTCTTATTTTGAGCTGTATAGATTAGCCTATTGTATAAATAACAACACGGATGGTTGTGCAATATTTTATAAAGAAGCCAAGTTTAAATTAGTACAAAGATTTGAATGGATTTTAGAAGATATGATTTTTGAAATTCTAGAACTTCAAATCATGGGAAGGAAAGAATGGTCAAGGTTCCACAAAAGTTGCATAGCTTTGACAATGATACTAAAAATTGAGTTATTAGAAAGATGTGTATGCATGGTTAACACTTATTTAATTGCCAAATCAACATGTCTAGATGTCAGATTGTGATAAGGAACATACTTGATTAAGCAAATAGAGGACAGTTTGAAGAATAAGTTATTCCTAAGATATATTGATCTAGTGCCTATTGTCCTTTTTAAAGACTTCAATGCAAAATTTTGAAGTAGTGTTTATCAATTCTTAAAATATGGATGTGTAAAGGAATCCTTGGAAGATGAACCCAATTTGAAGAAGATGTTCTCATTAATTCAACATGAAATCCGATTGGCTAGTGCGTATTCTACTTACTTTGAACCTTCAATCGTTATATCATATCTTATAATTCAGGAATAGATGATGTTGATGGATAGTATTCATTAAGAATCTCAATTTACCAATTACTCTACCATAATTAATGAAGAATGGTGTTACAAATTCTAGGTATATATTTCCAAGCATGCTAAGCAATAGGACACTCAAAAAACATGAGAAAATAAGTCTTCTTTCCTGAAAGAAGGACATTAAGGAGAAACATTTCTCAAATATTTAAGTCAAGTTCTAATAGAAAGACCTTGATAAATAAGACACCACAACAAATATAAATTTTTGAAAATATAGGAGCTCTTTAAATTTCCTTTATTTTTCTTATCCAAAAGTGCGATGATAATTGCATTTTCTAGGTCTTATTAAATTTTTTATCGATAAAATCATTCTTTATAATAATCTCATAAGAAATATTTAAATAAAATAAAATAATATATTTATCATCCTTCTAAACAATATCTAGAAAAGCTTCATGCATATTGTTGTCAACTTAAAATAAAATCTCAAGATTAGAAATTAATTTTTCTCTTTCTATTCAAATTATAGAGGCTATAAGCTTCATTCCAAGTAATCCAATTATCATGCATATGCAAACAAGAAACTATCATAATACCAAATCTTCTTCAAGTGATACATAATCTATATGCATTAATAACTCAATATCCTTCATTAAAAGGAAGCCATAATGGGCTAATTTCCTTAAGTATAACTTTTGAAACTATAATATGATTGTAACTCTGATATTTACTCAAACTAAGTCTTCCAAAGTTATTTGAGAATTAGAAAACCATAAATACAAATGATTTGAAGAAAAAGAAGATAGTGAAGAAAGTTATTATAAGACCAACTATTATCATTCTTAGATTTTCTCTGCATAAGTTTATTTATTAAAAGGATCATCCAAACATCATCTTCATTAATGTAATTTGCAATCCATTTTGCTACAAGATAAATACCCTAGTTGTAATGTAGCCAATATTTCCTTCTTTCTTGATACTACTACAAATATGTCAAGCAACTCTAGAAAAATCTTTTTTATATTGCTTAGCAAACACAAGAAATTGATGAAAAATATAGTCAATTCTATCATATTACATATTAGAAGAAGTCCAATAAATAGAGTAATAAACATGTGTTAATTAAAGAATTTTCTTAATAACTAAAACATTTCCAATAATAATGAGCTTTTTTTCTTCTTTTCATTTATCAAGCTTCATTTTAATTTTACCAATCACAAATGTTCATTCATGTGTACTTTTATAGTCCAACTTCTATGCTGAAGGGACTAGAAAATAGTCCCTAAATAGTAAAGTTCAAGTAATTTTTAATCTTAAAATTTATTGGTATGATGTAATTTGTAACCTTTGGTTCTTTTTTTCTTACCAATTCTAAGAGAATTTGAGCTTTCAATAATAATAAAAAAATCTACATAGGGGATTGCTAATTAGTAACTATCTTCTTGGTCTCTTATTCATGTGTAAATATCAATAGTATTTTTTTTATTGCAATGCAAGTAAAAATTCTTTCATGCGTATTTCTATGAAATAAACTTTTCAACTCATAACCTACTAATTATTTCAAGGGTTTTTAGAGAACACCTTTTCCATTTTGAGCATTGAATTACTATGAAAAATATAACTAGAGAAGGATTTTATTTTGAAATCTACATTTTCTACTTACATTGTTATTGCACTATTAAAGATATGCCAACAAATCTTTCTTTGATCAAATATTATGCTATCATATCCTAGTTATTGATGTACATTCAATGTATTGTATCATCTATTTAATAAAGCTTGTGTTTAAGCATGGACCAATATAGATATCATTGTTTACAATGTAAAGTAGAATCATTAGCATCCCTACCTCTTCCTCCCTTGTTGCAGTAAGCTTTACTCATGTAGAGTCATTGCATCTTACTTCAACATCACATTCTCATATATGCTACTATGTTGTAAATGATGTTCTCTATAATGCTACATTTATCTTTAAGCTCATGGTTCATTTAATTAATGTAGTAATCCAAAAATGTCACTTTTCAATGTATTTCCTTAACCAGATTTTGAATTTAGGATCAGGAAATATTGAAGAAATAATTCAACCTCCAAATAATTCTTTAAATCTTAGAAAATTACCTAGTACCCTTACACAACATTTTACAGCAACAATTACCCCTGTTGTCCCCTTTATACCCCACATATCAACATAAACTACTTTTTTTCTATTTAACCCACCAAGAACCATGATGACCCAACCTCTCCCCTTGGTGTCACAACCTATCACAAGGCCACAGGCCTCTTAGCATACACTGTTATCTTTTGTGCAAACCACATAACCCATGGGAACATCTTAAGGATTAGATCAAGCTTTCCAGATGATTTAGGACTTAACAAAGGCTCAAGGCTTCCACATCTCAAACCATTAAAATTATGGATTTATATCATGACAATCCCATCAGTCCTATAATCCTACAACTTACTCTTCCCCTAGGTGTCTTGATACCACAATTTACCAAGTACAATGACAAAGGTAATCACAACTCCCATCCTATAACCTTTTACTCTAAGTGCTTATTATTGTTAGCTTGGCCACACACAATCATGAGAATATTCCCTACGTCTCTTATGGGAAAGATCCTAGACTGGCACAATGCCTTACCAAGAGGATCCATATCCTCTTTGGAAGACCTAATTTTGTAGTTCGTTAACTATTTCAAGTATATCTTGAAACCTAATACAATCCTTGACCAACTAATGATGGTCAAGCAAGGATACCTTAAGCCTATGCAAAGGTTCATACAATGATGGAATGATTTCCACAACAAGATTTTGAAACCAATAGCTAAAATTCACCTTTAAGCTATATTCAAGAGGGTGGTTAATGACTTCATCAAGCTGAAATTATACTATTTAGATCCACAGTCACTCATTTAAGCATTCTCCCAAACCAAGAACATAGAGGATTCCATAGAAGCCATCCATTACCCAGCCTATGTAGCATACAAAAACCAAAATGCATGAAAGGATAAGGAGAGAGTAAGGCAAAAAAATGTAGCAATGGATACTATGGCAAAGGAAAATAAAATGACCATCCAAGGTCCAAGAATGAACCAAACCAAGGCCCTTGCGAACAACAATAACCAACCCTCAACCTTTGGGACCTCTACATTAACTACTTCTAGGCCTAATTTTGAATGAAAAGATTGGTTAAAGTATACTAGGCTATCATTAAAGGCATTAGAACTCCTAGAGAAACTATTAAAGAGTGAAATGATAGTATAAATAGATGATGAAGCCTGTTAAGACCACAAAACCTTGGATTCAAGCCAAAACTCATCATTTTTCATCACAAACCTCTCAACTATGTTGAGGATTTTATGCCTAAGTTGGGCCAACATAGTCAAGAGGTATATGGCTTCTCTAGGACTCAAGTAACCACTGGAATTAACAATTCCAATGCCAAAACCCTAGCTAGTAGCACCAATAACTCTAGAAATTAATGAGCATGGTTGATTGGTCATGGAAACTTACATGGAATTAAAATTTATGCATTACTATGCTAGCCCAATGTAGCCCTAGTGTAGAATGTTTTGTGGCAAGGTTGACCAGCATCATACCACTCTGAATAGACCAAAAGTTGTCTTGGAAGCCCAAAAACCTATTCCACTTTATCCAACTACAATTTCACTCTACTTTCATAATGAAAACACCAAATGCCTCATGACTACACTGAAGCCATGCATGACTATCTTAGCCTACCATAGTCTAGTAGAAAATCCTAAGAAAACCATTTTTGTTATCCAATTTCATCTCAAAAATGATAAATTCAGTTCTTCCAAGAGCCTACACTACCCAAGGAAGCTGGTAGAGTACTAATTCCAACCCTAAGACCCCAAGAATTTTTCTATTCTATATGACTATGTTGGGGCCTACCTTGACTATGTTGGCCAAATGTAGTCACTAGTGGAAACATTATTTTCAACTTTTGGAAAGTGAAAGCAAAGTCCACACATACCAATCTTCAATCCTAGTCCCCTCTACTAGCTATGTGGACCATCAAGAGTTTGAAAGTGACCATATTGAACTTAGGAAATTTCCCATTAGTGCTTACTACACTAACGATTGCATGACTATGCTGGGCCAATGTAGTCACCAATAGAAACCATCGTAGTCACAAGACAAAGTGTCAATTTTGCTATGAAGTAGCCCCAAAATGACCTCATCATATGCTCGAACTCCCCTATCCTGTAGCCTCATACTATGGCCCTCTAAGGCCTAAAACTAGCAAATAACCCTTTTTAACTAATATTGATCATGTTTTACCACATGTATTCCACTCCGATTGATTTGACCTTGTTTCATGGTGTTTTGACTTATTTTGATCTTGCTATGCATTGTTGATGTTTATTACCATTAGTTGACCTCATTTAGTTTCTATATAACTTATGTTTCACTATATCCACCTTATTTTTCTATTGTGGCCTCTATTAGCCTTTGTTATCCTTTTATTGGTGTTAGGTGATGGGGTTTGACCATTCTTAACCATCATTTGATACCATGTAACCATGGATTGCCAAGGCCTTAAACTAGAAACATGGCCCACTAAGGCCTAAAACTAGCAAAAATGTAACTTTAGTTGACCATGTTTAACCTTATTTTTCATACTTTCATTATGCTCTAACTTGTTTTGACCTTGTTTGACCTTTTTTGCATCTTATTTATTTTCACCTACCTCTTATAATGTTGGTTGGCCTTGTTTGCATTTTTTTGTCATTGAAATAGCATGTGTTTGTATATTTACTAAGATATTTTATATTTTTTTGACATTATTTACTTATTTTTACATATGTGTCACTTAATGTGCTTATGGTTGATATGCAGGATTGAAGTATGGACACTTGGAAGTAAATTAGTTTACCTTTGAGCCTAAGTGGGCCCCATGCTAATGTTGAACTATGTATTGATCATAATTACATAGATCGTGAGCCTGAGAGTCTTGTTGACTACATAGCTTTTGTAGAGAATGCTCTAGAATGGACTAAAAACCTAGTTTAAACCCTTGATCTTGAAGCTAGTGCCATCACTAAAGACTTTCTAGTTTAGTTTCTATCACAACACATGGTGGTGAGGAGAAAACACTAAAACTAACTTCCTCAATAGACCCTCAATAGGCTCAAGACATCACCAAGGTCCTATAAGACAACATTAAGGCCTTTTCCTAGTCATATGAAGATATTCCAAGACTAGACCCACATTTAGTTGAACATAACATCATACTTGATCCTAGCATTAGACCAGTTAAGAAAAAATTTCATAAGGTTAGACCTGATTTGGCCCTAGTAGTTCCTAATGAAATCATCAAACTATACCAAGTTGGTTTCATCAGACTTGTTGATTACGTAGAATGGGTATCCAACATAGCGGAAGTCCCTAAGAAAAATGGGAGTATATGCATTTGTGTCGATTTTTGAGATTTAGATGAGGTAATCATTAAAAATGATTTTCCTTTGCCTAGTAATGAATCATGAATTTGCTGGGATATCTGAAAAAAGGTCAATTTTTGGTCAACTAAGATATCAGAGCCTCGATATCTTAGCTTTGATATCTTAGCCTCGATATCTTGGCTCTGATATCTTGGGTCTGATATTGGATATTGGATACTTGATATTGCATATCCAATATTGGATCCCATGCTACATTATTGAATATCTAATATCGCGGGGGGTGTGCTAGCCTATAAATATAACACTTGGACACATGATTTGAGCATAATTTAGTCAATAGAGTAGTTAAACTCTTGCAGTTTTATTTTGTAATCTTATAAAAAAGTCAATGAGAGCTTGTAGAGTGGATCTAAGTCAATTGTACGAAGTCTTATTTAAGTGGAAATGCACCTAGACACATTCCATGAATGACAATATGATCGATATTGATTCTTATTCATTACAGCGCTTTAACTTAGATTAGTTTTCCTTCCATGTAATTTACTTTTCATGTACTTACTTAATATTTATGTTTCCATGCATATTAATGAATTGGAAAAATATGTGCAACCAATTTTGAGCATAAACATGTATTTTCTTGGTAACCCTAGTAGCATTATTTCTTGGTTCACTTAGTGGCATAATGCTTGGTAATCCTAGTAGTGGATACATGGGTTCAAGACATGTATAACAAGTTGGGAATATAAACTCATCACTTGTAGGCTAGTTTAGACTTTACATTCCATTGGTAATTAGCTTAATTAATTAATTTCTTCATTACCATTAGGAGTAGCATAAGGTCGAACAACATTAATTATCATATGCCTCACTTTGGACTAAACTATATGTGACAAAGGTACCACTAGTCCATGTGGGAAGACAACGAACTACAATCAAGGCATAATGATTTAGATGCATAACTAGTCCCATCCATGGAATTCAATTGGATCATATATGAATGCTTATGATTCATATGGTAGGATGTAGGGGTACCTCATCGATCAACTTCTTAATACTACAGCTAGACATGCCTTATTATCCTTTATGGATGGGTCCTCAGGATACAACCAAATTAGGATTAATCTAGAACATCAACTTAGTAAAACATTCATGACCACTTCAGGTACCTTTTGTTACACCATGATTTCCTTTGGCCTAAAGAACACATGAGAAACATACTAAAGAGTTATGGCATATATCTTTAGTGATTATATGCTAGGTTTGCTTAATGATTATGTAGATGATATAGCCATTAAGTACAAAGTGGTCAATGATCATACACATGACCTCAACCTTGTGTTAAAATGATATCTCAAGTATGAACTTAGGCTTAATCTTAAGAAGTATGTCTTTAGCATTAAAACTAGTAAGATGCTTGGCTTTGTAGTATCCAAAGCAAGAATATGTGTCGACATTGACAAGGTTAAAACCATATCCAACTTGGCAGCACCTACTAACCTTAAGGAGCTTCGGGGATTGCAAGGTAGATTACAATTTATCCATAGGTTTAACACTAGGCTTACAAATAAGTTATAGTCAATGCAACACTTGCTTAAGAAAGGAATTCACTATGAGTGGATGACTCAATGCCAAGAAGCCTTTGAAAACCTTAAACAAGAGTTGGCACAACTACCAATAGTCTATCCTTTACAAGAGAATAAATCTTTTTACATTTCCCTTATTATCTCTGATGCTTCTATTTCCTCTCTACTTTGTTAGAAATGAGATGATGGAGCAAAGTTACCCGTATGCTGCCTAAACGATGCATTAGTGGCTCATGAGACCCAATACACTAAAGTAGAGAAGTATTGTCTAGCCTTAGTCTTCTCATTGAAGAAGTGATGAAATTACCTCTTTAGGAGCCAGGTCAATGTCATTTGCATAGACAATGTACTTAGAGCGATAATGATCAATATCTATGAAAGTAGTCATATAGCCCATTAGAAATCCATAACAGTAGAATTGACCTTCATTACATTTCCCAAGCCTCAACAAAAGGTCAAGTTATAGACACATGACTCATTGCTTCACTACTTGATGACCATGTAACCATTAACCTCGAATTCCCTGATGAACATGTCAACATCATTAGCTAAGTGCCCAAGGGCTATGAGCTATCATGCACTTTGACAAAGCTTCAATTGCCCATGGGGCTAGTGCTTCTACCATCATAACATTCTCATTTGGTGAAATCCAACCCTTTGCTTCTTGTTTCAAATTTTCATGTACCAATAATGTAGTGGAGTATGAGGGTTTTATTAGGGAGATGATGATAGCTCGTGACCTAGGAATAAAATGATTAATGATCAAAGATGATTCACAACTTATGATCAACCAAGTAATTGAAGTTTGTGCCTGCAAAGTTAAACATTTGCAACCTTACTGTGACTTAGGAAG
>MNCI01020571.1:95899-142973 GCA_015680685.1 Gnetum montanum | reverse complement strand
ACCCCCATAAATGCAACCATAATATTAAAAATATTGCCACGTGAGATCGTTTTTCCAACACGAGGTTGTCAATATTGGACCACCTTCCAGCACGAGGTCGTCATTGAGGTAATATTGGTCCACCTTCGTCATTGAGGTAATATTGGTCCACCTTCGTCATTGAGGTAACTGGTTTCCCAATTTCCAAATTGGCTGCCATTCTCAAACAAATCCGCATTTTGAAAAATATCAAGAAAACAAATAAAATAGACATTAATTAAAAAACAAAAACAAAAATAAAGATGGGATCTTGTCGTTCATTCTAATCCACTGTTACGGGGGGCCTACAAGTAGTCAATGTCGGCTTAAAAACTTAGCCGATCATGGTTGCAGAAGGATCTGGAAGAATCAAGCAGCTAAATACTTGAGTTTTATTTTTACCTTTTGGGTTGTGGGCAAAATTCATGGCGAAGATGTTGGTGACAATGGAGGTCGGGGCCGATGGCGTTGCAGTCATCATGTTGTCCAATCCTCCTGTGAACGCCCTCGCCGTGCCCAGTAATTTTTCTAGCCCGCTTTTTAAATTTTCTCCTTGTGTGTGCCTACCTAAAATTTTATTGTTTTAAGGGTCTGATCAATGTAATTTCGAGCTAATTAAATGACACTGTTCATTTTTAAAAGTAAAATTGTTGCTCTGTGTGTTCTAACTGATTTTGGGTTTGATTTGATTCTGAGAAAATTACAAGATCATCATCATATGGGAATTACATTGCTGATTGCCCCATAGAGAAAATTTTTTTCCTACCCAGTAAATGTATCTTTCGCCAAGAAATAAATATCTGTGACATATGCTTTCCCGATGTTATATTTTGTTTCCCTGAAAATAATATCTCTGAATTGGACTGCTGATTTGTTTGGGACACGTTTTCAATTTAGAAGCATCATTTTTGAAGGTTGAATTTTTTCACAAAGCAACCAAGAAAAAATCTAACATTATTCTTTTGCAATGAGGATTTTTCCCATTCCAATGATTACGTATATCACTTCAACGGAAGGGTTCTATATCTAGTAGCCATGCTCTAATGTTCTTCGTAATTTAGTTTTCTATGTATGTATACTTTGATTGGTCGTTCTTCAACTATCTCCTGATATTACTATGATTGATGATAAAGATTTGTCAGTGCAAAGTTACTAATTTTTCAAGTTCTCAATAGTCCTTGCAGGGTTGAAAGAAAAATACAGTGAGGCAATGAAAAGAAATGACGTTAAGGCCATTGTTGTCACTGGTATTTTGATTTTCTTCATATTAATATGTAGCTTATATAACAATGTTTCTTAGTCATGACTGCATTACAGGTTGAATTTTATATATGAATCACTAAACTTGCTTATGATGGATATATCCTTAGGTAAAGGAGGCAAATTCTCTGGAGGCTTTGACATAAATGTACTTCAACATGTACAGAGGACTGGTAAAGCTTTCAGAAATTTGCAGCAGATTTTTATTTAAAAAATTCAATATATGTGTGAAATCTTTTTAAAATTTACGTATTCCTGTATGAAACAGGAGACTCTTCACACCTTGGTAGAGTTTCTATTGATCTCATGTACAACATCATTGAAGGTAAATATCATTTTTCTAATATTTTATTTTCTCTTTTGATAAAACTTTCTAATTGGAATTATTTTGACCAATAAAATAGGTTTTTGTGTGAGTCTCATCCCCAAAATAGCTTTAATTTAAGAGTTTTTTCTTTTGATAGCCCTTTCTTTTAGCAAATTGCTTCCTTACATTATTTCATTATTCTAGTGGCTTAGGGTTAATATCTTGGCTTGACATGTGCTTGATAAACAGTTTTAGCATGTATAGTGTATACCCATTGCAAGCGGGAGCCATGCCTAGTTTCTTTTGAAAATGAGGCGTATCCTGAAATGAATTATCAGATCTTGTTTCTGGCAAATTTAACAACATTGACTTTGAGTTGTGGCTATATTAATTATCAGATCTCGCTATTGAGTAGGTTTTATATAAACATGTTTTCAGGTTCTCAGTCTAGTAATTTTTGATAACATTTTTTAATTCTGATTTTGACCCAGATGTGGGCACTGTTGATGTGCATCCCTAGATGTTTATCATGCTAAAAGTTTCAATGAAACCACCTAAAGCTTTTAAAACTCACATTGCTAACTTTCTTAACGACCACTATGGGCTCAGGTTGCTGATGGATTTCTGGTTATACTCAGCTTCCCTAAACTTTTTGCATGGCCAGTTCTGACACTTTTAGACTTGTTTAATACGTACATGCAGAGGCCCCAAAACCTTCTGTTGCTGCTATACAAGGACTTGCCCTTGGTGGTGGATTAGAATTGGCAATGGTACAGGCAATATGCTAGTCATTGTATACATTGCATTTTTTCATGTGATGGCCCTCTCTTATTTTTATGTTTTGTTTTTTGTTTTTTAAATTGGCAGTCTTGTCATGCCCGTATTTCAGCACCGAAAGCCCAACTTGGCTTGCCTGAACTCTCCCTGGGAATAATTCCTGGGTTTGGCGGTATGCCATGTATTTTGTTATTTTTATTTGTTTGGAAATTTTACTTTGGAATCTCTAGGAAAAGTAAAAATTCATATATTGGTTCTTTCTTTACATTTTTTCTGGTCTTTGAAAAGGGACACAAAGGCTTCCCCGCCTTGTTGGAGTTAAGAAGGCTGTTGAAATGATGTTGGTGAGCAACTTTGGCTTACATGATTTGACGAAGACTACCTGCTAGTGCTTTTATGTTTTTAATATTTATTAAAATCTGTAACATGAAAATGTTTGTTCAGTCAATGCATATCTCTTATAGCAAGCTAAAGCCTCTTGTAAATAGTAAATAAAGGCTATGTTGCAATTCTTGTGAGAGTTTGGTAGATCAAACAGTTTCTGGGAGGAATTGACCAAATGGTTTGTTATGAACAGACTTCAAAACCAATCCAATCTGAGGAAGGCAAAAAACTTGGGTTAGTTGACGAAATAGTTTTGCCTGAAGAGCTTTTGGCTGTAGCTCGAAAGTGGGCATTAGAAATTGCAGCAAGAAAGAAACCATGGATGATTTCTCTTAAACGGACCGATAAACTTGAGCCACTGGCAGAAGCTCGTGCAATTATCAAAGTTGCAAGGGATCAGGCAAAAAGAACACCAAATTTGCCGCATCGCCATGCATGTCTAGATTCAATTGAAGTGGGAGTCGTCTCTGGGGGTTATGCTGGAATTCTGAAGGTAAGCATAGCTTTCTTCTAGTATACTCTTAAAATGTACTTCAGCTTTGTACAAATTTGGAAGCGTCAACGATTCCTGACATATTAGGACAGCCAACAGATTTTTTTTCATTGAGTATGGCATCAAAATTTCCGTGGTTTTTTCTTTTCAAAAATAGAAATAGGTTACCATTGTTTTTGAGAGTAGTTAGTATGTTCTGAATCATATAAAAGGTTAAGATCATAGCTGTTACCTTAATACAGTTAAGTATGGATATTTTATGATGATTCTTGTATGTCATCAGGAGGAACAATGCTTCCTTGAGGTTTGCCTTTCAGAATCAGCCAAAGGAATGGTCCACATATTCTTTAGCCAGAGAGCAACTACAAAGGTAGGTTCACTGAGCTTAGATTATTTATATATCCTTAGTTGATTTTTCTTTCTCCTAAACAAAAATATAAAAAAAAGTTGATACATTATTCAATCATCCTAGGTTCCTGGAGTGACTGATTTGGGGCTGAAACCGAGACAAATTAAAAGAGTGGCAGTCCTTGGTGGAGGTTTGATGGGTTCTGGAATAATTACTTCGTTAATTCTCAGCAATATTCCAGTTGTATTGAAAGAAGTTGATGCAAAGTTTCTGCAGCAGGGCATGAACAGAATTCAAGGTGTTGCCTCATCTTTCTTATCTGCATTATATTCCCCTCATCTTCTTATCTGCATTATATTCCCCTCATCTTTCTTTTATAGTTTGGTATGGTAATAGATAATTCTGCTGCCTCGTCTGTTGTGGGAAACTACCCCAGTTTTTTTGAAATTTCAGTTTATTTTCTGTTATCAAATTAACTTTGTATCTGTTTCAGCCAACCTGAACAGCCTGGCTAAGAGAGGGGCTATGACACAAGATAAACTGGAAAAGACTATGTCCTTGGTGACAGGAACATTGGATTATTCAGAATTTCACAATGTGGATCTTGTGATAGAGGTCTGTAATTTGCAACTAAATCAACTCTTAGAAATTTAATCCATCTTTGGTGAACTCAGATCTTCCACCATTTTCAGTTTTAGTGTACAATGATTAAGGGTGCAATATAGCATTACACTGTAAAGATATCTGACTACATAATCTATTTCTTGAAGGCTGTAATTGAGAAAATTTCTCTGAAGCAAGATATATTCAGCGACTTAGAACGTATCTGCCCATCCCATTGCATCTTGGCAAGTAATACATCTACCATAGATCTGAATGTTGTTGGAGCCAAAACACATTCTCAAGATAGGATAATCGGAGCACACTTTTTCAGGTGATGTCAGTTATAACTAATTTATGAATCAGCATAATTATTTCACCGCAAACTTGGTTAAATATTTAATTTTTCCCGCCTGTCTTTCTCATATTTTTATGCAATTAATCTCGTTTGTTTTGTTACCGCAGCCCAGCACATCTAATGCAGCTCCTTGAAATAATCCGCACAGAAAGAACATCTCCTCAGGTTATTGTGGATTTAATAAATGTTGGGAAGATAATAAGGAAAGTACCTGTTGTCGTGGGAAATTGCACTGGCTTTGCTGTGAATCGTGTTTTCTTCCCCTACAGTCAAGCAGCACATATGCTGGCAAACCTTGGTGTGGATATTTACAGGATTGACAGAGTAATTGAGAGATTTGGAATGCCAATGGGTCCATTTAGGTATCTTTATCTGCATTTGTTTTTATAAAATAATTTCAGTAAATTCATATATGCATTTCTCTATTGAAGTGAAACGAAACTGGATAAGACTCAGTTTGTTGTTTTTTTAATCCATAGCTTGGAGGACGTGGCTGGATATGGAGTAGCTATGGAGGTGAGAATTCAATTTGCTACAGCATTTCCTGATAGAACATTCAGGTCACCAATTACGAAGCTTTTGATTGAACAAAAGAGATTTGGTAAGAAATGTTTTAAAGCTACTGTACAATTTGCATTCCTAATTATTCTTTTAACTGTTCTGGCCAGAATGGTTACTCTTTTATCATTGCAATAATACTACCAAAAAAATTCTGATTGTAGGGAAAACCAGTGGTAAGGGATATTATAATTATGATAAACGAGGGGCTCAACCAGCCCCTGAAGTCAGAGCAATCATTGAACAATCAGCAAAGATGACTAACATAATGCCTGGTGGGAAGGTGTGTTCATCCTTCAAAACCTCAGAGGAGGGGTGCTTGATTTCTAAATAGTTTTTGCTTTACTGATCTGTAGGTGTTTATATTTGATTTGCTTGGTTTTTGCTTAGATGTCCACACATTCATAAACTAGCTGTATTTTGATTTCTTAAATTTATGTGTAATTCTTTGTCAATTAATGTGCTTAATTAACATGCATTCTTTGCATAATTTCTGATTGTTTTGCATCTTTTGAGAACAGCCAATTAATGTCACCGACCAAGATATACTAGAAATGGTATTATTCCCTGTTGTGAATGAGGCTTGCCGAGTTCTTCATGAAGGAATTGTTGTCCACGCATCACATCTTGATGTATGTTCATTCTTAGGGATGGGATTCCCATCATATAGGTGGGTGAATATATACTCTCTCTCTGTTTTTTCTTTTGTTCTTCTTCTTTTTCCCAAAACCCATTCAATATCTCTCAACAAATACACTCTACTATCCTTAATTGTTGTGTTTCTCAGGGGAGGATTAGTCTTTTGGGCTGACACTGTTGGGCCACAGCAAATATACTCTAGACTACAACAATTTTCTGAGAAGTTCGGTGGGTTTTTCAAGCCATGTGAATATTTGGAAGCAAGAGCTGCAAGTGGCACTCCTCTGGTTAGCATTCCTCACCATTTCCCCCTTGCCTTTGTTCTCTAGACTTGTATTCGTGAGAGATGATTGCTTTTGTTGTTTTTTTTTTTTTTTAATCTCATTTTCCCCATTATCTGAGTCAATTATTGTGGTGCAGAGTGTTAAGGAAGGACCCCAGCAATCTAAAGCACGCCTATAATTGTAGCCTAAAAATGGTAGCCTCCTAGCAAGGGAGGACAGCTTCAGCTGCTTTTCTTATAAGCTTAGAGCAATAAGTTATTATGAAATCAAAAGATATAATTTGAATTGACATTTAAATGATAGAAAACAAAGAGAGATCGTGAGAAGATGCAAATATTAGCGTTGCATTTTTTTAAAGGTTTCCTTATTGCATGTAATAAGACTTTATTTAATGGGCATGGAATGATTTTCTAGATAGCTTTGTGGTTAACTGTCCATGATTACTGTCAGTACTCCTTGATGCAAGATCGTCACGCTGCGTTATTAATATAACAAATCGAAGCACGATAGTTAATGATCAGTTGATTCAATTATTGAAACAAGCATTCAGATGTTTTATCTTTGACGGGAGCTAAGACGTTTCATTTTCCTGGTAGGTTTTTAATTTTTATGGACTCTTTCCATTATGTAACCCCGTATCTTTAACGGACACGGCTTTTGTCACCCTCTTTGCTTACTTTGTCAGTAAGATAATCTTCATGTTTTCTTACCAAGTTTTCATCGAAGCTTTCTTTGTATCTAAGTCATCTAAGAAGTTCTTTCATTCTTCATTCCATTCGAGTTATCCATTATTCAATTTTGTCGCTTTTATGTTAGGTTCTATTTTTTGAATAGATGATGTAACCTCTCAAACATTCTGAAATTGAAATTGAAATTTATTTTACTTACGTTCATTGAGATTTGTTTTATTAACTATTTATGATTTTGTGTTATCTAGTGAAATTGAACTTATGATTTAGGATTACCAAGCCAAGATTCCTATCACTAAGGTAACATATCATCTAGAATTACCAAGCCAAAATTCCTATCACTAAGCTAATATATCATTGGTACGCATGTTGCAAAAATCCAAGGTGTGAGGTTGAGTGTTTCACATGGAAAGCTTCTCATTGTTCCAATTAATTATTGGGATTGAATGTATTGTTCCAATTAGTTATTGTAATTAAATGTGTTATCCATGTTGGTAAAATGTTCAAATTTATGTTTAGCTATTTTCATGTCTATTTTTATTCTTTTTTCCAACAATGAGATGTTACCTTAATGGTATGGATTTTGACCTAGTAACTCTAGATCACAGTTGCGATTCTACTAGGCAGCATTGAGTTGTAAACTTTTATAAATTGTGGGTGTATCTATGATTCAATTTTTATTTTAATTCTCTGCATGTGTACTTATCATGATAATTTATAATCCAACTAGAGATAGTAGAGGGATTTGGGGGGATGTTGGAAAGTCAAGAATTGTAATATAGTTCAATGAGAACCTTATAACTCTCAACATTGCTCATTAGAAGTGAACCCATCACTTAGAGCTTCCAAATCAAGAATTATACTCATCATGACAATTTAAGAGCTTTCCTATAATTCAACTAGAAAGGGATTTGGGGGATGTTGAAATAAACTCGTAACAACAAGCACTTTTGACTAAATGCTATGTACACTTATCATATTCTCTTTTAAAACTTGAACATGATAAGGCCTTGAGCATAACTTAAACTTGCATTAAGAGACACACCGATAACATAGGCATTTGATTAAAGGTATATGTTTTTTAATTAGTTCTATGTTTGATTGTTTGTGGGCTAAAGTTTTTATAGTTTCTTGGTTGTGAGTTGAAGTTTCTCTGAAGTTCTTTCCTAGTTAATATTTTTGTTTTTCTCTAGGTTTGAAATCATTTGATTATATGTATCCTTAAAATATATAACCAATAACATGATACTTTGGTAACTTATGTTGACATTAAGGTACCTCAAACATGACTCAAACTTGGCTTATTTTGCATAATACTTGTTAGATAACAAGATAACTAATGGAGCTACTTGTCATTGGCTTATTTTAGTTTTTCAAGTGTGAAGTGAAGGGTTGCTACTATGATTGATAGATTGCATTACATTTACTCCAATGATATATAAGTGAAGCTACTAGTTAGTAGTTGATAAGTCATTGATGAAGTTGTAACATTGCTTGTGTAATTTATCTTGCGATTTATAATTTATACTTTATTTTCCTTTTTACTTCATAAATGCATCTTTGAATAAAAGTATGTGTAATCTATGATTTGCTAGTTGAATCTTTGTTTTCCATATACATCTAATGTGAGCTAGCTTTTGTCTATAATTTTTATTCTTTGTTGTCTTTAAGGTATGAGTGGATAACAAACTAAGATATTGAGTATATCATTTACAAGCATATACATGTCAAGCACTTGCATGGGGTTTTGTGTTCATAATGTATTTAAAGCAAATAACTAAGGCAAAGAAAATTTGATAGTCAATTTTGGTTCATAGTTTTACCAATTCCATATTTTATACAAGGAAGTGTGGTTTGGTTATCTCATTGTTTAATAACTATTATGCATATAAGGGCTATATTTCCTAGGGGGTACATAGGGTCTACACCTCTCTCTAATTTTGAACATTTGATGCTTGAAATTAGTCAATTTTTTGTTTAATCACAGTTAAAAACCAATCTTGCTTAAGAAACCTTGAGTATAGAATAAGATTTAACTATAGAATTAGTCACAATGCATTTTGTTCATGGTTCAATTTCATAAAATAAAATTGTACTACAAAATTAGGTACACAAAACAAGTGAGGTGGTTAAGCTATTGATGAGCGGTGAGGTACCCCTATGCCCAACCATACGAATCACAAGCGTTCATGCATGATCTGGTTGAATTCCATGGATGGAACTAGTTGTGCATTTAAATTGTTATGCCTTGATTGCAATTCGTTGTCTTCCCACTTCAATTAGTGGTAGCTTTGTCACGTATGGTTTGGTCCAAAGTGAGGCATATGATAATTGATGTTGTTTGACCCTAAGCTACTCCTAATGATGATAAAGAAAATAATTGTTTAATCTAATTAACAATGGAAAGTAAAGTCTAACCAACCTAAGTGCGGTGAGTATATGTTCTTAACCTTCTGTACATGCCTTAGACTTTGTGCGACTACTACTAGGGTTATTGAGCATACTATTACTAGGCATACTAAATGATGACACTACTAGGTTACCAAGTAGTTACACTTAAGGGCTCACGATTAGTCATACTCATTCTTCTTAATGATAGAAATAATAAAGAGCAATGAATGACAACATTAACTAAGGAAAACCGTAAACATTTAAGAAATTAACAATAATAAAGCTAAGTGGATGTTGCAATGATGGAAGTAATCTCAATCTTTATTGCAAAACATGTAGTGTGTCCAAGTACATCGCACTTGAATAAGGATGTCGTACAATCAATTAACATCACACTACGGGCATGCACTAGAAACTAACAAAACTTGAAATCTATCAAAATCTATAAATCTATCTATTTATCTCCTATATCCCAACCATGCATCCAAGTGTGGTATTTATAGGCTAGCATAAAAGGGGCAATATTAGATCCCTGACATCAGAGGTTGTGCCTTGATATCGAATACCCAACATTGCGGCCCCAATATTGGATACCCGATATCGTGGCCCTACAAAACATGACTCATCATACACCCATGATTGAATGAAAACTCATCCTTAAACAAAAATGAGGAACAAGTTCTTTACAAAATATTGGGAAGGTATGGAATTATTGACTAACTTAAAAAGCACACAAATTGACTCTTTCATGCTACAGTGGTGTTTTACACAAAATGGACACATCATGATAGAACAACAAAATAACAAAAATGGGGAAACTCATGTAGTTCTTGGAGGTGGTGGCTCTTTCGTGGGTCACTTCCCCTTGTTCTCAAGCTTTTGGAATTTTTAGCAATTCAAGTGCACCTGCAACTTTTCCTCCTCCATTCTTGGATCATGTACCATCTAGGCTAATGAGTTGATGTGTGCTAGAATAGGTACATTCCATGGACACGGTAGCTGCGAGAACATCTGATTTGCTTTAACGTACCATGCTGCGAATTGTCGTCATTCCTCCTCGAAAGCTCTAGTCTTTTCTTTTACTTCATGATGATTTGTTAATAGTTTAGCCAAGTCTAAGGCTACATCTCTTTGCTAGTGGTAGTGAGCCTTAATTTTTTCCAATTCCCAGTTTGCCATGTGGAGTTTTTGTAGATCACTTTTCTTGTCTACAAACTCTTTTTCATACAAGGCATAAGTGGCTGCTAGTTGTTGTTCCAACTCATTTTTGGGTTGACCTACTATTAACATGGCAAGGTTGGCTTAACAAAGGTTAGCCAATGCCATGTACTTTTTCAAATCTTTAGTTTGCAAGTCCTTATTCTTCTCTTCTGCTTGGTGGACCAAGGCATAGCTATCCAAGATGGGCTGCCAGTTAGGATTCTATCTTGACATGAAACTAATGAAGGCCTTTGCCATCTAGATTTCTTTTTTATTAATTTGTTTGTGCATGCTAATTTGGTCCTAGAAGTGCTCCTTCAACTTTGCATGTTTCTTGGCCTTGTTTTACCACACACTTATCTCAATTGTAGATTTATGGTAGATTGCATAGACCTCCTCCATTGAGAGGGTTCGATTTTCACTAGCCAATCTACTTATATCCTGGTTGACCCTCACTAGTTGCTCTCTTAACCGGTGGACACTTTCTTCCAAGATTTTTTTCTGTTTCTCTGCAGTGGTCAACCTTGCATTATCAGTAGCAAGTTGTTTATTCTCCTCTTGTGCAGCGGTCAATGCCTTCTCATGGGCATATGCTTGGGCTTCGATGGTTGAGGCATTTCAAACTACTTTCTCCTTTTCTTGTTCAAAAACTTTGTTTTGTTCAATCAATCGACCTAGTTTCTTTGTTTGGAATTGTTCTAACTAGTCACGCACAACGAATTGGGAAGGATCCCTCCTATTAGCTCTCAAGGTGGCGAGCTCTTGTTGTAACCTATGCACTTTTGCTTCTGCATGGTTTGCCCTAGTCTATGCCATGACCAGTTTTCCTTTTGTGGTGATGAGGTCGGATTGTACTGCAGTGACATCACTAGGGTTGTCCAACAGAGTTGTCATTACTTGTCCAATCTTCAACAATCTGTTAAGCACATCCTCATGGACTGTAGGAGTCATTGAAGTCACAGCTAACATTTATGCATCTCTAGTTTCAATCAAATCTACTGGAGGCACAACATGCACATTAAAAGATTCTTTAATATGATATATGATAACTTTTGCTATGCCTATCACATCTTAATGCTACATGACCATAAATATGACACATTCTTCTATTTTAAGAATTTTTTGGAAAGATGTGGCATTTCCAAAGATCTATTGTGACCTTTGAGCTTCTCCTCTTGATTACAAAGAAATATGCCCCCTTGATGGATCGATAGAAATTGTAGGCTACATAGCATTATTGATGACTCAAAAGAGGTTTGATTCATCCCTACTTCCCCAACTAAGAGTTTTAGCTATTCTATGCAAATGGCTCATTGTGGGCCTATAGTTTTGTCACGGCAGTAGTGGATCTTCCGTTTCTTATTGTTGCACTAGTTCTTGCTCAAGCTTCTTTTCTAGTTCTTGTTATAGCTCCTTCTTTAATTCTTGTTCATCACCAAGGTCTTTCCTTGGTGCTGCAGGCTTGAGCAATTTAGTGAAGGAAGCATTCTAAGCTCTTTTGGGAACATCATTGTTGTAACCTAGGATTCTAGCACACTTGCACAACTTTCTAATTAGGTAAGGAAATGGAAGTATCAGCTTCCCTACCTTTCTTTCCTCAAACCACCTTTGAATTTCCATGAAGTACAACTAGGCAATATTGACATTGTATTTGCCCATCAAGATTGCACTTCCTCTGGCTACATAAGTTGATATTCTATTGAGCCCGTTGATATTCTATTGAGCCTTTTAGTTGGGAAGAGGTGGTATGTGTAGATTTTAAAGTAGATCATCTCTTCCAAAGTCAACTCTTTATATATATTGTTTTCTTTATTGTATGCTCGCTTCAACCACAGTTTCCTGGTTTCTGCATAAGACCTTGTAGGTATGTTCAGAGCCTCTGTGATGGCCTTGATTGACAAAAAAGGAAGAGACTCCACCAATGTTGACCGTGGTGCCTTCTTCCTTATTATGCCCAAATTAGTACATCTCACCAAGGTATCATTCCCCACTTTCAGAGAGGATATGCCATAGAGGCAATGCCTAAAGCTAAGTTTTGATCACCTCAAGGACAAATGCTATGAGTGGCCTGAAGTGCATTTCGATGATGATCGTGGTCAACATGGATCGCTCCTGGATGATTGGGAGGCATTCTTGGGATAATGTGAGGCATTTTCCTTGCACTATAGCTTGTGGGTCAACAGCCTCCCCTTGAACCAATTGCCTTGTAGCATGAGCCTCTTGATAAATGCTAAACAACTGGGCCTCTTATTCTTCATGCTTAGCTGGTGGGCCTTATTCTCCTAATTGGTCTTTACCACCTCTCGGATGTTTGCTTGTGCCTTGTGGAGGTCCCTCTTGTCGCCTTTTTTTGGGGTCATCTATAATCAATCAAGGATTTAGTGTTGCTAAGGTGTTTTCCATTTATCCTTAACAAGTTTATACCTTATCCATGACCTTATTTCTATTAAGTTCTT
Organism: Gnetum montanum; assembly: GCA_015680685.1. Classification (NCBI taxonomy): domain Eukaryota; kingdom Viridiplantae; phylum Streptophyta; class Gnetopsida; order Gnetales; family Gnetaceae; genus Gnetum; species Gnetum montanum. The sequence goes on along the minus strand of MNCI01020571.1, from coordinate 130,210 downwards.
AGCTCATATGATTGTAGAGTTAGAAAATTTTCAAGAAAAATGACCAAAAAGTGTTAACTTCTTTTTATGAGCCTCTGCAATTGACTTCTTTTCCCTTATGTATGGCTCAAAATGATGGTTATGATCCCTTGGGCAAGAAAATTAAAGATTCTTCCATTTGTACGATTGATTGTTCATTAAAATACTTAAGGTTTTTAACTTGCTTACCCTTATAATACCTTTTGGGCGACAGCAAATTTCAAAAAATTGACACAAGTTTTCCATGCAAGCACCCTTCCCCAACTAAATTGAACACTTTGAGATCAACGAGGTTCAAAAACCACAAAAATTGGAGTGTTATGGAGTAAGATATCATGTGTCGAAATTGGTTGTGAAGAGCTCTTAATTGAGAGAGAAAAATGCAAAACTCCCCTAGCTTCAAGTGATGATCATGAATTTTTTGAACACCATGGTGGTCCTATTTATAGCTTTTATGGATCTGATATCGACTATTTGACATCAAGTCCCACCCAATATTGGGTGGTCGATATCGCGGCTCTTGAACATGGATTTAATGAGGACATTCAACATAGAAAATGAAGCTCTATGATTGGTTGGAAGGTTTCATGTAAAATCCATAGTTCTAGGGTAAGTGAGAATTCATATTTAGGCACTGGTAGTGTTAGAAGATAGAATCACAAGCATTAAAAGCTTTAGAAGGTGTGAGAAAAGGGGTTTGGATTCATGGTGTAGAATGGATTGGTTATATGATAAGGAAAGGTTTTAAGTTTATCATTTATGCATTTGGAAGGTTCATGATGGTGTGGTTGTGTCAAACAAATACAAGTTACAACAGTTATACAAGTGGATCCTTCCCAAAGCAAACTCCACCCTTAATGCCCTTGTATAACTACACTTAAAAGTGTCGGTAGGCACCAAAGGGGTTCAATGCAATGCATACCTATTGAACAAAACACACATGTTAAAGCCACCAATTTGAGAAAATAACTATATGTTACACAAAACCACAATTTATGATCATATGGACAGTGACATGAGATGGATTTTAGAAAGGATTGTAGAAATCAGGATGTGAGGTGCCTTGTCATAGGCATAAGGAATCCTTGTGTGTTATTAATGGTTAAAGTAATCATTAGCCCTTCTTTCCAAGATTCAAACCAAGTCCAAACCATGTTCCAGTGACATTGCATTGTTTCATCGCTTCGTTTGAAAACCATAAGGCTACCACAATTGCAAGGAGTAGCATCACTTGACATTTTTGACCAAGGGAGGAGCTTATTCATGGAATTTTTCTCTTTTTTTTTTTTTGGAAATTATGAGAAGCCACCAACCTTCAAGCATGGGTAACATGTCTTTCGAGTGGAACCCTCAGAAATTTATTCAGTGCCCTTTTAGTTTATTCTTATTTTTATCAACCTTACCAGAGGACTACCCTCAAGCATGGGTAACATGTCTTTCTAGTGACATGGTAAGGTAGCACTTATTATACTCTTACTTCCATTTTCGTTAGATCTACAAGGATATCATTGCAACCTTGGCAACATGATAGAACATATAGAAGTGGTTAAAGAGATTCCACAAATCCCTTTGATGTCACACCCTTCACATTCCCACTTGGTTCTACACTTTTCTATCTAAGCACAATGATTATGAATTTATTCTTAGTTTGATGATGATGAAGAATATTATTATGACCATACTAAGAACCTCTTATTAATGGAATGGGTGGATGGATGACGTGGGCTCGTTGTCCAAATAATCAGTCCCTCATGATTGGATAACATAGCTCACCTCAATGGGCTAGATGAAGGTGTTTTATTCACAAGCAAGATTACTAACAAAGGAAATGAAAACAAAATGTGGAAAAAGTTGAAAAGGATAGGAAAAATTTGTATCAAGAAATGAGAAAATGATAAAAATTTATAAAACAAAAAGATGTAGAACATTTATTAATTCTAAATGTTAGGATGGAGCATCTCCCCCATGACTAAGCATTTGACTATGACAAGAACTTATAAGTGGATAAGCAGGCTTCATGCATTTGTGAAACAATGTGAAATTTTCATTTCCAAGCCACTAGGTGTCTTCTAATTTGGTGGTAGCTACATAGATAGATTGTTGCTCATATACTTGGTTGTTAAATGTATCGTAGGTCAAAGTATAAGTTGTGTCAACTTTGGGGATGTTTGACCCATGAATAAACCCTTTATCATGATTAGTTATGCACGGATTTGTTTCTCTCTTCACAGTGCTAGATCCATTACTTTTGTTAGGTGTTGGAGTAACGATGGATGTTGGCCTTTACATAGGATTAGAGGATGTTGGTTGTGAAAGGAAAGGTGTTGCACTGCATTGGCATTGTGCTAGTTTGGATGAGTTAGTAGGTGCACAAGTGTTGTGCTTACACGTGGAAGCCATCCTAAAGAAAGGGCGTTTCTAGAATTGTGGTGGGAACTTTATGGCATTATCATGTTTATGCACATTTGCAACACAACTGACATTTTTTTGTCAATGTTGTAGTGTTGAGCCTTCCTGTGTTGTTGGCTGTGACATGTGATGGGGTGGGGTATGAGAATATCGAGGATATGATGGAGGGTAAGAGATGTAAGATGGTGATCCTTTAGGAGATGTAGTAGGTTGATGATACTCAAGAGAGTGGTAGTAGCAATTTGAAGTAGAGGATGTAGAACTAGTTCGGGAAACAAGTTGTTGAACATAATATCCATACGAGTTTAGTTGGAAGTAAGGGTAGGGCTGGTTTGATGATGGCCTCCCTCATGATTGTGGGTTTCACCACTATGATTGATGATAGTGCTGAGGCTAGTAAGAAGTCCCACTAGGGTAGTACGATTGGTTGTAGGACTAACTATAATTACCTTGTGAGAAAGGTAATTTCCTGGGCATGTTCTTCTGTATGAACTTGGGATTTAATGCAAAAGCCCAATACTCATGTAGATGCAACATGACTAGCTAATAGCCCTTTGGATGGTCATATATGCAGATGTCACATCTATCATATTCTTCTATGGTTAAGTCTATAGCCTCTTTTTCTTCAACCATTTTCCTTGTTTGTTGATAAGTGTTCCTAGCTATTTCTTAGTTCTTTTTCCTCTATTTATTATGATCACTTGATTCGTTTTGCGTCACTCTCTCCTTTATGGTTTCTATGAAAGTTGTAAATTTCTCATTTATCCATTCTGACATCTTATCAAACCTTACTTCAAGTTCATCGATAAACCTCTGTATTGACAAGTTTTGTTGCAAAATCACCTTATCAAGAGCTGCCTCTTTCTCCTTATCATAGATGTGGACCTTCTTCTTTTGAAGAGTTAGATCCCAGTGATATTTCTCAACATTCTCCCATTTACATAGCTTTCCTTCTTCTTTTTCCACCCACTCAATTAGCCTTTATATCTAATGGACTTTTAGTTCGTATAACTGACCTTTGACATAAATCCCAAGGATCTCCCTTATTTCATTACGAAGCCCATATATGATGTGGAAAATTTGCTCTTTTTGAGGGAAATCATGATTGATACATCTATGTAGTAGTGAATAGTATCTATCCAAGGCCACACCCAAGGGTTCATGGTTTTCTTGCTTCCACCCTTGGATGTTTTTTCTTAGGTTGGACACTCTTACATAGGTTTGGTATTTTTCATTGAAAAGTTCCAACATTGTGGACCACTAGTGAATGGAGTTTGGTTTCAATGATTTATACCACACTTTAGCTTTGTCTGTTAGTGTCCTAGGAAAGAGCTTAAGCTTTTTCCACCCACTTTCAATGTTGTGTAAGACACAGGCATCATGAAAGGCTTGTAAATGATGTTGTGGATCAGAACCATAGCCTTCCACAAATTTAGGGATATTATTCATATCAAGCCTTTTTAGGCTACTTTACCTATGATGCCTATGGGGTATCTTAACTACCTCTGTGATCTGCATTAGGCTCTTAGTGGCCAACAAGGGTTCATCGTCATCAAACATGTTGTGGTGAAAATTGCTATTTCTAATTGTTTGATTGTGATAATTTTGTCTATGTTCATTTTGATGTCTTTGATTTTTCCCGTAGTTGTAATTTCTATTTTTATTTCAACCCCATAGTGGAGCTTTGTGTTTATACCTACATTCATATTCGTCAGAACTAGACATTGGAGAGGAAGAGGAAGATGAGGAACTAGTGTTTCCCATGGTCCCTTGATTTATCTTTTCCAGGTTTTGAGGAGGTCCTAGACCTTGAGGCCTCCCTTGGTCTAGGACTGACTTCATCTCCTCTAGGGTTGTCTACCTTAGGTGAATGTAGTCATGGTGGTCATGAACATATGAAACCCTTGCATGAGGTTGGTCACTCCAATTTTCTTCAACATATATCTTGTTAGTTCTCCAATGAATGTTCTTACCATACAATGCATTATCACTTCCTTGTGAAAGAGAAATTGTTGTTGGTTTATGATGTGTGTGATTTAATATTGTTTAAGAGATAAACAATGAATGTGTTTATAGTGATCATGTATAATATAACTAATTTAGATAACTAGCACCATCCTTGGCAACAGTGCCAATGATGAGTGACGAGGTGCCCCTATGCCCAACCATATGAATCACAAGCGTTCATGCATGATCTAGTCAAATTTTGTGGATGGGACTAGTTATGCATCTAAATAATTATGCCTTGATCACAATTTGCTGTCTTCCCACTTGGACTAGTGGTAGCTTTGTCATGTATGATTTAGTCCAAAGTGAGGCATATGGTAATTGATGTTGTTCAGCCCTAAGCTACTCCTAATGATGATAAAGAAATTAATTGTTTAATCTAATTAACAATGGAAAGTAACGTCTAACCAGACTAAGTGCAATGAGTATTCATTCCTAACCTTTTGTACTTACCTTGGACTTTGTGCAACTACTATTAGGATTACCAAGTGTGTCGTTACTAGGCATACCAAATGATAACACTACTGGGTTATCAAGTAGTTACACTTAAGTGCTCGCAATTAGTCATACTCATTTTGCTTAATGATAGAAATAATAAAGAGCAATGAATGACAACATTAATTAAGGAAAATAGTAAACATTTAAGAAATTAACAATAATAAAGCTAAGTGAATGCTGCAATGATGGCAATAATCTCAATCTTTATTGCTAAACATGTAGCATGTCCAAGTATGTTACACTCAAATAAGGATGTCGTATAATCACTTAACCTCACACTACAAGGTATGCACTGGAAACTAACAAAACTTAAAATCTATCAAAATCTATGAATCTATCTATCTATCTCCTATATTCCAACCATGCACACAAGTGTGGTATTTATAAGCTAGCATGGAAGGGGCAATATCAAATCCCCAACATCAGAGGTTGTGCCTTGATATTGAATACCTAACATCACGGCCCTCATATCGGATACCCAATATTGTGGCCTTGCAAAACATGACTCATAAGCTACCCTAGGACTTCTTAAGTTAGTATCCCTATAATAATGAAGTTTAGTAATTAACTATAATATAATGTACTTTCTACCAAGCTTAGTGGCTCCTAGTTTGCACATTTGCCAATGTGAGCTAATTGTATACTTTGCAATCTCTTTGTTTTAATGCACTATTTATTGCAGTACTAATTTACTTTATTGGTTAGTAGTCCTTCATTAGGCACATTTGTACATCCTTCTAGCTAATGGTCTTTTTCTTTTTCTTTTTCTATCAATGTTTTTGTTGTAGAAAGTACTTTATGGTTTTTCTATTCTACAAAGTTATGTTTTTCAAAATAGTTTCTATATGGTCTTTTATATTTTTTAAAATCAACCCAACTCTTGATTTTAGCCTCCATCATTTTGTTAAAGCTAATAAATATATTATTCTTGATAGTTACAAGTTGCTTAACTTCATAATGGTAGCACATTTTAAACTTATAAACCTTAACTAACAAGTTATATATGATAAGATTTGTGATTTACATTTTATCAATTACATGTTCATTCCCAATGAATTTGGTCCAAATATACAAAAATATTTTAAAAGATAATGATGTTGCTAAAATTGATATAATAAGTATATATACTCTTAGTATATACAATCAACATGAAACTTTGGTAGAATGTAGGTATAACATATTAGGTCCTTAAATGTTAAGAGTTTAGCACTTCCAAAATCCACTCATAAAAGATTTCAAAATCTACACAAAATATTCTTATCCATGTGTAGAATGAAAGATTGATGGAATAATAATTTGTTAATAAATTCATTATAAAGAGATGGAACCTTTCACAAAATTCATGTTCCACCTTTACATAGTATATACGGAGGAGAGATCGTGATTTGTGAAACAGCAAAGAGCATATACTAAGGAGTCTAAAGATTGAGGCATATACAAGGAACTACATGTAGAGTGAATGAGAGAATATGAAAACAACAAAAGACTATTGAATTTCCCATGTAAAATATAGAATGCAAAAACTACTTGTGAGAAGCATGGAAAAAGGAAATCATCTATGAGAAGCACAAGAAGCTGGGATCACATGTGAGAAGCATGAGAAATGTAAAGTAGTGTAAAGCACTATGCAAAAATATACAAGACATGCAACATGAATAATATATCATGAAGCATGAAACATATATATGTTGGAGTATGAGATTTGAAGTGTAGAGGTGAAGGGTAAGGTTCAAGTCATAAAAGTGTAGAATCATCTATGAGTGTGAAATGTGCAAAAGAAAGAACATGTAGACTAGAAAACAATAGGAAATAATCCATGGTGAAATAGAAAAGAAATCTATGTAGCAAGGAGTACAAAATATAGAACATATAATATAGATTGAGTGGTGAAGAGGAAGATGGAAGGTAGGAAGTTAGATGCTCATAGGTTAAAGGTGAAGATGAAAAAGTGTATTATGGGATAAACTACGTGAAAGAAGCATAATCTAGATACCAAAGGTACCCAACACCATCCCCTTACTATTGAGATCTTGCTACTAATTGCTTTTTCATAGTGTATAAGTTTGATGTAAAGCCCTGGGGTACATTGGAAAAGTTTCGTGCATGTGTGCACATGGTGTCAAAATAGGTTTGTAGGTTGTTTGACTATCACCTAAGATCCTACTTTCATTGCATTCCTTGTGTGTATGAACACACATATTCTCTTTCCTAGGAACCCATTAGGAAGAGCCAAAGGAACACTATTGATTTCTTGTCATGATCTATGCCATATGGCTATTTCAAATTATTACACCAAATAGACGTTATGCTTTTAGTACTTGTGTCTTTGTGTTATACACCTAACTGGATCAACTGATAGTGAGATTCCCTGTACCTTATCATGTTTTTGTATTTACAATGGAATTAATAAACCTAATAATAGTTCCTTTCCTTTCACCCTATCAACTTGACCAACTACACTTTCTTCTCATTAGTTACTATGACTCATGGTTTGCTCCATCATCACATGAATTCTACCCCTTGATGAGGAGTAATAACTACCTTCATATAACTATAAAGATGAAAAAGGGTGGATTGATTGGTACTAATGGACATAGTAATGTGCTGCATTGAAATTGTAAGTTAAGATGACAATTGATAAAGAATAGCTCTAGTTTTCTAGAAACGGGAGAATGGATGAAATAGATTAATAGTAGAGATCTGATTATGAGTACATCATGGCTTATCAAGGGATAACAATGGAATGAAGGTAGGTTGTATAGAGTAAAAAAAGAGAATTGAATAAAGTACTAAAGATGGAAATTTGCCTTGCCAAATAAGCAAAATGCAATTACTTGGGGAGCTGATACATTCAATACTATTAACAACATCCAAAACATATGCTAACTATGTTGTTGCCCCTACTAAATAAGTAAAGTGAAGTAACTCATAAAGCTCATACATTCTGTATTATTAGTAATGAAAATATTTTTAAAAAGAGACGTTGTCAGCTCACTCAATTGATGCTTGCCTCATTGTAGCATAGCTAAGCATCATGTTTTAGAAAGCAACTCGTAAATGTTAGCATACATATTTTGATTTGAGTATTGCACAGTGAATCCCATGTATTTCTCATGTTGATATTCAATTAGCTACGATATACTCTTGTTTTAAGATTATACTTATATGTGCCAAAATAATGCATACGATCATCATTTCATCTATAATCAAAGAATCAATAAAAAAATAGAATGATGGTTGGAATTAATAGTGTCAACACAATAGATCTCATAATAATGAGTGAAAGCATGAAATGTTAACAACATCAAACACCAAGGACCCTAAAGTGATGCATACACATTGGAGTTTAGGTGTAACAAATGTCAAAAGTAGGCCAAGACCTATTGGAGTGTCACAAGTATCCTAAGCTCGGATACACCCTCAAATACTTAATTCACTCTAGAGTAGCAATTGTAGTTCAAGCTCAGTCACTATGTTAAGTCATCTTGTGTCACCTCCTAGGGGATTGAAGAAACATGGAGATATGTTTTGGACTCCTAGAAAGGCCTATAGACTCTTACTTGCATGTAGGACTATGTTCTACTACCTCGATAATTTAGGTACTAGAGGCACCCTTACTATTGAGATCTTGCTACTAACTAGCTCTTTGCAACCTATCAATTTAGTGCAAAGCCTCAGAGGTACACTAGGAAAGTTTCATGTGTGTTGTACACAATTTTAAATTAGTTTGTGGGTTGTTCAGCTATCACTTAAGCTCCTTCTTTTCTTTCATTTCTCATGCTAGTAAGCATACAGAAAAGTAACAATGTAAGTCATATGAATCAATTCCAAAAGTAGGTAAAACACTATAGGAGAAAGAGTGTCAATCAAGTCTATTTAGTTATCATACTTAACTAACCAGCGAGATGGAAACATCATCCAACTAGGAATATGAATCATGGAAAATCCAATCATTAGAAGACATGTGGAGTTAACCTTTGAGAAAAATGAAAGAAATGAATTAGCCTACCGTAAAAGATAAAAATCATTCTTTGAGAAAGATAGAAGAAATAACCATATAACCATCTGTTTTGTACAAGACCACCATGAGGAGTGGCATGCTTCTAATTAGAAGAGTTGAGTGAACATCAAAGATTCGTTATATGGAGGAACAAAAAAATCAAGAAGAAAACACAAAAGGTGAGTCAAAAGTACTATAAAAGAAATTACACAAGATCATATCAATGATGTAATAATGATAAAGCCCATAAAAGAATGAAGATTATGTTATTTAAATGAAAGATGAAATTTTCATGTAAAACCTATGGAAATGTAATTATGCTTTTTATATTAATCATTGCAAAGATAATATATTAATCCTCATAAACATTTCAACATGGTATTAGATCCATGGTTGCAAAGATATCAAATTTCTCAATTTTTCAAATCTTCAAGAATGAGTTTGTAGAATTAAGATCATACAAGTAGACTTATGAAGGCCTTAAAGGATACCATTTAACATGGTATTTGAGCTTGGTGAAATGCATAAGGAAACACCATTAAATATGGTACTAAAGAGGGTTTAGGATTAGGTTCATGAAAAAAGGCTTATTAATAATAATGAAAAAGAAGTGTGAGTTATACATAAAAGAAATAACAAAAAAAAAAAGATATGAATAGAAAGACTAGCATTAGTTAAGAAAAAATGTAGAGACCATACATTAGAAGGTAATATAAACTAAAAACCTAATCAAGCCATTTATAATAAGATTCTAGAAACCAAGTACAAAAGCTAGAGAAAAGGCTAGGGCCAGAGTATTAGCCAAATCCAAAGCAGTAGGCACAACTAGAGTAGAAGCAAGAACCAAAATTAAAATATAATACCTCATGCATCCCTCCCAAGCCATGCTTAGAAAGGAATTATTTAATGAATGTAAATAATAGCATTGAATATGAATACATGCATATGAATCTATAATCACAATGGAAGAAAAATAATAAATCATATCAATACTAAATCATAAACTAGGGAAAAAGATAAAATTCATCTACACAACCACATATAATTGCTATATGTAATTCATTGAATCCATAATCTATCAGTATGAGCACTACTAAAGTATTGTACTAGCCAAGCTCATACTACTAAAGGAAACATGTACAAAATGCATATATATATATATATATATATATAACATGTACATTGTACAAGATATTCTTAATAGCCAATGGCTACCTAGTCCTATACCATAATAAAAATGATCCATCTTATTACAAAAAATACAAAAGGACATCTATAAACAAGGGAACTAGGTCTCCATCCCTTCTCTCAATACTGTTGATCTATGATGCTCTTCTGACTCTATCACCTACATAAGATAGAGTTAATATAAAACTGAATGGATAGCCTTTATAGTTCCCATGTGGAGTGTTTAAAGACATTGTGCTGGAGGAGAGAAATGATGTATGAGAAACAAGTATCTTATAGTAACAAGTATAATTACTAGAGTCTCATCACTATGTCATCAACTTATCAATAAAATCATTTACTATCATTCATGCAACTTATTATATCCAAGTCATACTAACCAATAGTCATCCACAAATATAGCCATACCAACTTGCAATCAACCAAGACTTAACCAACTAATTCACCTAACTCATATGACAATTTGTTCCTAAGAAACTAGTACTCAAACACTCTAGTAATGTGCCTCCAAAAATGCTCCGTCATCAACCCCTTAATTTCAACAAACACATCCATAATTAGTCTAAAGCATGTATTCATTGTCATGAGTATTAATACTAATTTATGCATGCAGGTTTTTTAAATTAGTGTTTTTATCACTATTGACACTAGCACTTGCTCACTTATAGGCCCAAGCCACTAGCCTTTAGAAGGATAGATCTAGACACACCCCACCACTCTCCTAGACCTTGTACCAATCATAGGAACCATCTTATGATCTTCCACTTCCAAGATGAGGCCTAAGATAGGATCCTTGTTGATCTATCTCAATAAGGGTTATCCCAATACCTTCATGATGACTCATCACCAATTGATCCAATTCCTCATGTTGACTCCATCCATCACATGGCCACAAGCAACCCATGTTATGTGTACTGTTATAATTAATACTAATCCAAATGATCATAAGAATCTTATGCTATATGCATCATCTATAAATAGTCTCAAATTAATGATCATGAGTAATCCACACTACATGTATAATCTTTTAAGTCATACCATATAGACTCAGGCTAGACTAACTCATGATCATACTCAAACCAATTCACATGCATACACAAACATGATCATACTTAAGACCAAGTCATAACTTGAATGAACCACATTGTAGTTTCACACATCTAGTGCTATGAAACCTAGCTCATGCACAACGTACATACCTAACCCACATGCTTGAGTGTTGCCTCATGTATTATCTAATAATCATACCTTGGTCATTTGAAATACTAAATACACTTTCAACTTTTCAATGTGACTAGACCATAATTCATAGCAATTTTATTTATCCTAAGCATGACTTCACAATAGTTCACAACCTCCACCATGAGTTAGTCAAGACCTAAGCATAGGTCACCTTGAAAGCAAAAATAATAAGTAGAAACTTTAGAATTCTTATTGCAAGCCTATCATGGGCTAAATGCGATTCACATTGGTCTTCTTTGAGATTGTGATTTGGATGCAACTCCATTGCAACTTGCAATCATGCACAAAATCTTAGTGCAACCATACCATAAGGGTGTCATAACCCATGTTCTAATCAAAATCCTTGACAATAAGAACATCACAACTTATAGTTCCTCACAAACCCTAACATAGTTGAGTCATGACCCCAACATGACCTGCACTCTTATAAAATCTCTAGTAGACAGTAAAGGATAAATAGCGAAACATATCTTCTATCAAAAATGCAACTTAAATTTTAATTATCCAATTAAAGCTCTAGGGCTCTACAAGGCATCCACTACAACTATAACAACCTTCTAATCATTCATAATTGGTTCAACTAGGCTCAAAACAAACCCACACAAATTTCAATTATGGAAAATCACAATAACAACTGTACACAAGCATATGAAACCCAATCCAAAACATTTCCATAACTCCTACTTATCCCATAGATTTAGGTCCATGAGCATGCATACCAATCCAAAGAAAAAACCAAGAAAAAGATAAAGAATATCTACCAAATCAACCAAACCTATCAAAATTAAAAATAATTGTAACAAAGCACTAACTTAATTAAAATTTTGTCATAGATCCATTAAAATTTGGACTAAGACCTCCAAAATAGCTACTAGTTCAAGGGCAAGTTTCAAATGATCTAAAATGCACCAAAATCCATCAAAAGTGGAAAGAAAACATAAGAACACAATTGGAAAAGAAAAGAAAGAAAATGATTTTTAATTTTTTAATATAAAAACTATATATGTTTTAAACTTATTTTTATTTTACTTTTTAAATAGTGAATTTTATATAACTTCCATCTAATTTCCCATGCCCCAACTAATAGTCTTGAGGCCCACATCACATAACCAACATATGAGAATTTTAAATGAAAATTCAATCAAATTCCCAACTAACACATCACATCACTAACATAAACATGATACTAAATACATAATCAAACATGTCCACAATACCATCATGTATAATACCAAAAATTAAGAATAAATTGTAACAAACATATGTTTGTTGCTCATAATCCCATATTTTCCTCTCTTACCAATCAAAAGTATCTATCTAACACATCCTAGAAGATCAGCATGAAGGGTCATAATAATTGTATACATTGAAATATATATATCTCTAAGATCTCAAAAAAAATATTATGTTCTAGATTTTCTCTTCTACTTCTTTGCTTTTGCACTCTAAATTTTTATTTTTAATATATTTATTTTTTAAAATCTAGCATCCAAAAACTATATCATAATAGTATCATGTCTAACATCTAGTGTCCATAAGCCCCAATCACATGTAATCTTACACAACTAAATAACATAATATCACAAGGCCCTATGGTGAGGTGTTACATGAAGCCTAAACCAAGGTTGCATAAGTCAAAGTTATAGAAAATTAGATAGTAGATCTAAAAAATTCTAGAGAAGTAATTAGGTGATAAAGAATTAAAGTCTTAGAGCTAAAATATGATATTATGCAATGTGCTAGAGATAACCATAGAGAATATGTATGAAAGATGCCCTTGAAGTAGTCAATGATAAATTATAGATGGTTCATGCTAATGAAAAAAAAGTATTAGAAAAATTTAAAATGAAGGAAAAGTACAAGAATCTTTGTAATGATAACACAATTTGCACCAATTTCATACTTGGAAGATGTCATCAAGTAAGAAGTTTCAATTATAAAAATCATAGTTTAATCACTAAGAATTTGTGAAGTTAAAATTAGGAGAAAATAATCAAGGTACAGGTATTTAGAATGAAAGTGAGTAACATGCTGGAAGAAAAAAAATATATTTAAAGATAAATCAAATGATTATAAGTAGAAAATGTGTAGTAACAAAAAAGATCTTATAAAATATTCATGCAAAGAGTGAAGGGAAGATGAAGCCACTACACCCTTTTATTGGAATATTTTACAAGTGAGAGGGACTTTTAAGAGCTTAGCACTTATTCCAAATTTCACTTTTATCTATGGGTAGAATAGAAGATTGATGAAATGATAATCTGTTAATAAACTAGTTACAAAGAGACATAACCTCTCATGGAATTTATATTTCATCTTCACATGCTATATAAGAAGGAGAGATCATGATCTATAAAAACACATAGTAGAGAGAATATATACCAAGAAACTTGAAGATTGAGACAAATACATGGAACCATCCATATAGTAAAAAGTAGAAAAAATGTTGTATTATTCATGTAAAGCATGAAAAGTAGAAATAATCCATGAGAAGCATGTAAAAAGGGAATCACTTGTAAGAAGCATGGGAAGCTAGAATCACTTTTGAGAAGCATAGAATGCTAGAACCAATCATGAGAAGCATGAAAAATGTAAAACAACGTAATGTAGTATGTAATAGCATACAAGGCCTACAATATGAATCCTATATCATGAAGAATGAAGCATATATATGTTGGAGGATAAAATCTAAAGCATAGAGATGAATGATAAGATCCAAGTTATGGAAGTGTAGAATCACTCACGAGTGTAAAATGTGCAGAAGAAAAGATATTAAAATAGTAGAAAAGAGACCATAATAAAATAAAAAAGAAATTCATGTAACAAGAAACACAAGATATAAAACATATAACATAGACCAACCAATGATGATGATGAAGAAACCCAAGAAGCATGGAAAAATAATAAGCTTGCAAGAAGCATAGTGCCCGTAGGTCAAAAGTAATAATAGAAAAATGTATTATAGAAGAAGACCCACTAAGAAGTAGCACACACACGAAAGAGTGATAATTCAAACCACATGAATTAGGTCCAACAGTAGGTAAAAAAATATAAGAGAAAGAGTATGAATCAAGTCTATTTGATGACCATACTTAACTAACTAATGAGATGAAAACATAATTTAACTAGGAATGCGAATGATGAAAATTACAGTCGTTAGAAGAACAAAGAAGGTATAATCAAATCATGAGGATAATAAAAGATGTAAATTAACTTATCATAAAGGATAGAAAACATGTTTTGAAGAAAATAAATGGAATAACCATATAAACATCCATACTATACAAGACTACCATAAGAAGTGACATTCTCCTAATTAGAAGAGTTAAGTGAGCATGAGAGATTTCTCAAATTGAGGAACAAATGAATCAAGAAGAGAACACAGAATGCTAGTTAGAAATTCCATCAAAGAAATCATATAAGAATGTATAGAGGATGCAGTAGTGATAAAACTCAAGGAAGATTGAGAATTCCATTATTTGATGAAAAATGACAGTTCTAAAGAAATTAAATAACACTAATTCATTTATACATATAATGGATGAAATTATAACGCAAAATTTTTTGAAATGTAATATAATGTTTTTGATATATATCTTAATAATAATAATATATTAAGGCTCATAGATAATTTGACATGATATCTTGTCCATGATTATAAAGACATCAACTTTCAAAAATTGCCATATTTCTAAGAATAGGTTTGGAGAAATAATATCATAGAAGTAGACTCATGAGTTCGTAAAAGGATAACATTTGGGAGGATGTTGGAACCCTAAAAGGGTTGTAATATAGGTACACCCTAAGATATATAGTCTAATTAAGATTTTATAACTCAACATTACCCACTAGAATCAAACCCATGACTTAAAGCTTTCAAATCAAGAGTCTTACCACTAGACTAACACCTCATTGTTAACATTGGATAAACATAGCTTAGATATATAGTCTATTCTTAACTCATTGTGTGATAGATATTATATATTTTTCTATTAACTATGTGTAATAGTAATGTCCTATGTCTTTTTAAATACTGCTTAGGAGCCCTAAACTTCTAAGGATAGAATCTAAGTAGACTATGCCTTAAGTTCATGAATACTACATCTACACCCCTAGAAGAAAGTAAAACACATGATCAAGATTTAGCTATGAGCATCCATTCATCAACATCAAGTACAATACTTAAGTACACTAGGTAATTTGTAACACCCTCCTTCCTAAGCTTTAGGTTGGAGAGCATTATGTTGGTTAGAACTCTAGATGAAATGAATGGTCATGGCAAGAGACATGAATGAACAAACTATGTAGCAAAAGGAGATGAAAACACCTAGCATGAAGCCGTGACCCTAAAAAAAGAGAAGATAAAACTAAACAATAGAAGAAAGAAATGCAAGAATATAAAAATTGCATAAATATAAATATGCTAAAAAAGAAAAGAGTAACATAATTTGCAAAACTAAATCCCATAATATTTGTGAATAATATAATGTCATAGGTTTGAATCATACATTATCCATAATTCCATAAATGAGAAAAGAAAATTAATGTTTAATACAATGCTAAAAATGCAAAAATATAATAGCCAAGCTCTAAGCTAAAACATAATATCATCAAAAGCTCATGTCATCATAAAAAATCCTCTAAGATCTCCCATCTACTCCCAACCAATCAACCTCAAAATAAAATGGGTTATTAGTATAAAATTGAGTGAGAAACCTTGGCAACAACTCTAATAATTGAATGAATAGATCTCATGGGGATTAAGAGAAGCATGGTTGATCTACAAAATATGTTAGCTCAGAATGAATAGAAACAAACAACCAAACATTTAGACAAACACACAAAAATTCATCCAAAACATTCATCCATCATACAATGTCAAAACCAAGATTATCCCACTCTAATCATCACCATAAATAACGAGACTAGCACATACCACACTCCATGTGAAATGTGTATCATGTTTTCATGTGTACTTGCTAAATGCCAGAAACCAACATGTGTACAAACCAAATATAAAATTACCATGCACATGGATTTATTATTAGTCTCAACTAGAATATGAACCATCCAAAATACATTGATGCTAGATGTGTCATTGAGGATATCACCTCTAATATTCTAGAGGCACAAAACAGAAAAGATCAATGAGCCATGGAATCTTCCTTTCTCATATGATGGGGCCTCTAGTGAAAGCCACATTGATGCATCCTAGTGGGGGTCCATCACAAAACCATCTCTAGGGAGCCCATCTTGAACCAACCATGCAAATTCATTGCTAGCTCCATCAGCCAACAACCAAACAACACATAAACATTGCATCCAAATTGAGAGTGGAGGGAAATAATAAAATAAGAGATTTCATCTCATATAGAAACCCAAAAATCTAAGATATCCTCATGAGGATACCAATCCAAAGAATCACACATCACTATCATCCAAACCCAATACATGGAAAGTCTAACATCAAAGAGAACTAAACTCAATGTTCAAGAGACCTCAACAATACTTGAAGATGTCAATAAAATTCACAAGGGAAGAATGTGATCAAGATGCCAAAAGATCAATTATATAACAACATGAAAAGAATCAAAATCATCAACAACCAACAATCTCATAAGCGTCAATGCACATACTAATAAATGTCCACTTGATATAAGATGGTGCAACAAAACTTAAGATCCCAATAAAATGAATCAATGGAATCATGTCATGGAAATGTGATTACAAAAAAGTTTTAGATGATCAAAAGAGGTGAAATGAATATCACAATAAATTGAGAGAACACATCATCAACAAAGATTTAGCCAAATAATAATCAACTAAGCAAAGGATATAATCCAACAATAAAAGATCCAAATAAGATCAATGTCAATTCAACAAATACAAAATATTTGATAGGGATTTGGAAGCATAGAGACCAAGAAATCCAAGTTATAGGTTAAACAAGAGTATTAAACTTCACAAAATCTAAGTTTATGGTAGAACTAGGCTTTTAGGAAAGACATCTTAAGAATTAGGAGATGTTTGGGTGAGACATCTCAAGCAAGATTGGGACATCTATGATGTTGGTGGGATGTCTTTGGAAAATTAGGGACATCTTAGGTGAGACGTTTCATGAGAAGGTGAGATGTCTCTAGTAGTTGTGGCACATATCAAACAAAGCTAAGACATCTCGAGTTGAGATGAGACATTTCAACTTAAGTGGAGACATCTTGCTAAGGAAACTAACTAGTAGGTGGGACATCTGGTAGAGGTCTAGGATGTCTTGTTTGAGCTGGAAAATACCAAAAAATAGTAGGAAAAAATCCAAAATGATGAGGATGGACAAGGAAATACAAGTATGAACACAACATCTCAAGAACAAGGATCAACATGAATAAGGACAATTCCAAAAATTGAATTACAAAGAGAGGAACTAAAACCAACATGATTATAAGGTCGGGAAAAATTTAATAGGAAAAAGGATTAATAGCCAAATAACCAAATTCACAATATGAAAATGAGAAGAGAAATTCAAAAATTCTCATGTGTAACCGATGAAACCTAATGAGCATGTTAAGATGAAAATAGGAAACAATAAATTTGAGAAAGGTACTAAGTTAAATAAAATCTCCAAGACTCCAAATTGATCATCACAGGGAAAAAATAACTACATCTCTCCCTTTCCAACATTACAAATCACATTTGTGCAGAAATCATGATAGCACCAACATTCAATTATAATCACAAAGCTCATGATTTGCAAAATCCAACCTAACAAAAATTGTTGGAATGATTCTTACAAAAATCCATATCCAAAATTAGTAGAAAAATAGTAAAATATCTCCATATATTGTGTACATACCCAACATACATACATTTATTTCATTACTCATTTCACACGTTTAAATACTTGATTATATCCATTATATATACATGGATGAATTTGATTTTTCCTTTTAACTATAATGGATTTCAATTATTTCCTATAACGTGAATCATTCTCATTGCATTTGTCACATTTATAATATTTTATCTCTTGTAAAATATTATGTAATTATACTTATTTATATAAATTATTATTTCCGTTCTTCTCCTAATAATTCTTCACTCAACTTCACTGTTGGTTGTTTCATACTTCTTAGATTAAGAAATCTCTCTTGATCCACCAACACTTCTAGTTGGGGATTTACCACTACTTTCAGTGATCTTGTATAAATACAAATAATCATATAATCATTTATCTATTTGTTTCATCTTCCTTTGCTCAAGTAAATTCATCTTTGTCATGAAATCTTCTTCATTGTGTCATTTTTTCCTATTTTATAGTCATTATTTTGTCTTCCACTCTTTTACACATAGTGGATTTCCATCATCTATTCTTCATATGGGTAATTCTTACATCGTTTTTTCTTTATACAGTTTATGTTTTTTATAATAGACTATTTGATATTATCATCATATTAACTATTTCCATTACACTCTTCATCATGCCTTCTCCTGTTGTAGATGTTTAGGTGTTCTGTAGTAGTTGTGCCATCAACCATTTTACATTCATATAATTATTTCTTCAAAATAGCTTATTAGTTAGGGACTTTGTTTGATATAAAACTTACATTTTATCCCACAAACCTTTGGTAGAAGAAACTTTGAAAACATTAAGTAATACTAAATCTAAAAGACATAAATGAATTGTACTTATCACTTTTAGGTTTAATTTTTTCCCTTCTTCATTGAACATGTTATTTGGCTTCGTTCTTGAAATTGCATTGTGCCTGTAACAACGCTGCCCCAAAGAACGTTGTTCGGCACCCCAAGAGTTTCCCAAGCAGATTCTGAATTCGGGACAAAACTCAAGAGGAATACGCCTTAGCAATCAACAATCCTGAAACACATGCCAACAACCAAAGTGTTAGTGTTAGCATGTCTCCTGAGCGGTGTTTCATAAACAATATTCACGATTCGCTAACAAGCTAAATAGCGCTCCCTTGCTCCACTCACGTGGACACCACGGGGACTACCAGCTGAACCCTCCAGATTCATCACCGCGTGCTGGTAGTTGGTGTCGCGCTCCAAGGAGCGCACGCAACATACCCATAACACGTCCCATAACACACCCGGTAAAACACCCCAACGCAGAGTTGAACTACGCAACCCTCCCAGGCAAGGTCCTACCGAGTGGGGTAATGAGGTAGGTCGTAGCCTCCTCTTACTAATGCATGGAACTGCCATGCCAGTATGGTTCCGAAGACACAAGGAGAGGAGGACCCCTTGTGCCCCCACGGCCCCCGAACCGTGGGGGAGGTAGCAGGCTACCAAAAACCCTGCTACCTCTCTCACAATTCTCCCCCGCTTAAAACGAGCGACGACCTCGGAGCATGGCCTGGGTAACCCGCGAGGCTGCTACATCAAAACCAAGGGAGAATTCCGTCAATTCCGGGGAAGTACGCCCATGCTATTCTGAGTCGATTCGAAGGGATCTTTGGTTCTGGAAGGTCCAACTGCTAGGGCCTAAGGCCGTAAAGCATTTGTGTTGAACTCGACCGTCTTCCTAGGATCCGGACTCATCCTAGCATCTGACACCCAAGTCAAGAGCATCACTCCTCAAGACTTGGACTGTCCATCCTTCCATACCTGGCCTAAAATGCCAAGCTATGGGAGGACATCAAGTGGTCTATCATTGCAACATGATAGAACGCACCGACCTAGGGATCCACGAGTTCCAGGGCGTCCCCTGACTTGTTTGATCCCAAGATCTAGGGGTCTTAAGTTCAACACTCCTTGAATCTTAAGCCCCATCGCCTATAGAGCACTTTGAATGGCTCCAGGCATCTTCCTCCCATGTTTGAGGCCGACTCCCATAGGAATTCGCTCTCGAATCCTATAAGGCACCACATGTCGCACCTCTTCTGATTTTTTTTTTTTTTTCACGGGAGGTTTCTCCATCCATCATCGGAGCAGCCAAGGTGGGAGGTCAATTGCTTGCTCCCTACAGAAGTCCAGGATCAATTTTTCCTGGGACCTCAAGCGCTCCAGTGATTCCCAGCTATCGTCTGAGTCAGGGCGATGTTTCCAATGGACAAGGAACTCCACTTTCAAATCTGTCCCATGGCCAGTGGTCCGGAAATTCCGGATGCATTCTGCTCTCTTTCCTTGTATAGATTGGATACAAGGTCGCTCTCTGATTGAGAGGCTTCTCTCTGGATATGGGAACCCATCCGGCAATGGCTTCAGCATGCTGACATGAAAAACTGGATGGACTCGGTCCATATTGATCGGTAGCTGAAGCTTATACGTTACAGGGTTGATTTTATCGATGATCCGGAAGGGACCATCATACTGCCTCATCAGCTTGGAGGTAGTTCCCTGTTTCGGTTTAAACTGGCGTGGGTCCAACTTCAGGAGGACCCAATCTCCCACATTGAACTCACGAGGCTGGCGTTTTCGATCAGCATACTTTTTCATTCGTTGTGCTGCCCTCTCCAGATGATACTTGGCTGTATCAACATTTTCAGACCACCTCTTCAAGAATTCATCCGCTGTGGGATGTCGTCCCTGCAATGAGGGAGAGACCATATGAGGGGTAATGGGTTGCCTTCCCATTACTAGTTCTGCAGGAGAGAACCCAGTAGCTGAGGACTTCTGGATGTTATAGCTCAGCTGGGCAATCCCTAATAGAAATGGCCAATTCTTTTGATCACTACAAACATAGTGACGAAGATACTCTTCAAGTAACCAATTCATCCGTTCCATCTGCCCATGGGTCTGCGGATGAAAGCTCGTTGACATTTTGAGGGTGGTACCCATCATGCCAAATAGTGCTCGCCAGAAAGCACTTGTGAAGCGCGGATCACGATCTAAAATAATGCTCATGGGCAACCCAAAATATCGAACCACCCTGTCAAAATAATATGCTACTGTGTCCTCAGCTGAACACTGTGACGAGCAGGGAATGAATATGGAAAACTTAGAGAATTTGTCCACCACAACAATAATACTGCTTAAACCTTGAATATTTGGCAATCCCGTGATGAAGTCCATGGACACTGTAGCCCATGGAAAAGGAGGGATTTCCAAGGGCAGGAGAAGACCACCCGGACGCTCCGTAGACCCCTTATCCTGCTGGCACACCAGGCACTTCTGGATATAAGCAATCACATCTCGATACATTTTCGGCCAGAAGAAAGTTCTCTCAATGAGAGCCAAGGTCCTTTGCTGTCCTGGGTGCCCTACCCACTGAGTGTCATGGCATTCTTGGATGATCTCCTTGCGTAGACCATCCCAATCCGGAATGCATATATGGTTATCTCGAAACCAAAGCAGTCCATCCCTCATTTTGAACTATAGTGCTCGCCCCGTTTCTATCAACTTCATTAAATCAATGATGTGAGGGTCCCTTTTCAACCCATCTTGAATTCTTGCCAGTAACACTTCATCACATTGAATGTGTGAAGTTTGTGGCCCAATGATGGAAAAGAGCTGAGAGGCAGGTTGAGGACGGTGACTCAATGCATCTGCCACCACGTTCTCCTTCCCAGGACGGTAAGTCAATTGCAGATCAAATTCAGACAACATGGCCAACCATCGAGCCTGTTTGGGCCTCAGCTTCGTTTGATTCATCAAGTAGCTAGTGGCCAGGTTATCTGTCTTCACGAGGACACGACTTCCCAGCAAGTAGTGTCTCCATGCTCTCAAGCAATGGACAATAGCAAATGTTTCCTTTTCATGAACTGGCCATCTTTGCTCTACTTGATTTAGCTTCCGACTTTTATAAGCGACAGGATGACCTTCCTGTAGCAAGATGCCCCCAATTGCAGTGTCACTGGCATCCGTGTGAACCTCAAAGGGTTTTGAGAAATCGGGCAATGCCAACACTGGATGGGAGGTTAAGGCCTCTTTGATCCTCTCGAAGGCTTTCTGACAATTTGTGTCCCACTCCCATGCAACTTCTTTCTTTTGCAGATTGGTCAGAGGAGCAGCAATTCCTGAGAAATTTTTGATGAATTTTCGATAGAAACTAGCTAACCCCATGAACTGTCTGACCTCATGCACATTAGTGGGAGTGGTCCATTTATGCACAACCTCTACCTTCTTTGGGTTTGGCTTTACCTGCCCATACCCCACGAGATGCCCCAAAAATTTTAGCTCCGAGCAGCAGAATTCACATTTTTCTTTCTTAACAAACAGCTGATTTTCCCGTAGCTTCTCAAGGACCATTTGCAGGTGGAGGGCATGTTCCTCCATTGTCTGGCTGTATATTAGGATGTCATCAAGATAAACGACCACAAATTTGTCTAGGAAGGGTCGAAATATCTCATTCATCAACGTACAAAAAGTAGCCGGCGCATTGCATAACCCAAACGGCATTACGGTCCATTCATATGATCCATACCGTGTTACACATGCAGTTTTTGCTTCGTCCCCTTCTGCAATGCGAACCTGATAATATCCTTGTCTGAGGTCTAACCGGGTAAAATAGCGAGCCCCTGCCAATTGATCGAACAAGTCAGAAATGAGCGGTACTGGATACTTGTTCTTGATCGTGTTTTTATTCAACAGTTTATAATCACAGCAGAGCCGTAGCGTTCCATCCTCCTTCGTAACAAATAGCACCGGTGCCCCATAAGGGGATTTTGAGGGACGAATGTATCCCTTGGACATTAATCCTTCAAGCTGCTTTTTCAGTTCCCCCAATTCTGGTCCTGTTAACCGGTATGGCCTCTGGATAGGAGGATTAGTGCCAGGCTGCAATTCAATTTTGTGATCCACTGCTCTCCGAGGTGGCAAACTACCAGGTAGTTCAGGTGGCATCACATCTTTAAACTTATCGAGCACCTGTGCTATGCATGGGTCAACAATAGCCTGCGATCCACATGCCTCAGAAGGATCACCCGTTTGCATAGCTAGCAGAAACTTTCTGGTAGGGTCCCTTGCCAAACGTTTCATCACCATTGGTGATACAATCTGGGGGCTAGCATCCCCATCCTTTCCCATCTGTGCTCCATGAGTTTGTACAATGCATGGGGAGCTTTCATGTGAAATAAAAATCAAGTCTAGATGTGGGGCTGTGAAAACTTTGGCCTTGCGTAAAAATTCTTGCCCCAAAATGACCTGAAAGGAGTCCATGTCTAGAATCGAAAAATCTAGCACTCCTTCCCATGAGCCTACTCGAACAGGGACACCACGACACACCCCGATGCACCGAAGGGGTCTAAACTTGGCCAGCTTACAAGATGCTTGCACGGGTTCCATCTTTAGCTGCAAGTCCTTCACCATGGCTGGAACCATGTAATTGTGACTAGCCCCATTATCAATTAGGGCACTTAGCTGACTCGAGCTCACAGTGATTGGGGCCAATTGAACCTGATGTAGAGTATCAGGATTAGGATTCTGGGAGTTTCCAGCTCCTGACCTCTGTGTAACCATGTCTGACAACTCCATCATCACCGCTAGCCTTCGCTGTTCCCCAGGTGTGCCTCCATCAGTGATCTGAAGGCATGCGTCTGGACGATATTCGAGTGCCATTAATTGTTTCCCAGGAGCTGGCCCCTGCCTAGGCTCAGTCCTTCCTGAACTCAGGGGGCAATTTCGTGCCAAGTGATTTCCACGACACAAGAAGCACTGAATTGGCCCCTTAAAGATGCCACCTGTAAACTGCTTCTTCTTGGCCCCTGGTTGCCACTTGCTCCCCGTATCTTTGCGTTTTTGTTGGGAGCCCTGGTTTCCTGGAGGACCACCCATCGGGCGACTGCCTTGTTGAACTGATCTGAAGGGGTTTCCACCCTTGATGGAACCTGTATCTGTCCTCTGAGAGTGGGAGGGCGTGCCATGCTTACCCTTCCCAAGCTTGCCCTTATCTGGCTTCGTTGCCTTGAAGTCCAGAAAAGTGCCAGCAGCCGCAATAGCCTCTGTGAGAGAGTCAATGCCTCTTCGACGCAATTCCATTTGCGCCCATGGTTGTAGCCCATTTACAAATTTGAAGAAACGATCCTGATCTCCCATATCAGGGATCAGCAACATAAGCTCTTGGAAGCTATTGATGTAATCCTCAAGCTTCCCTGAATGTTTTAGGGTCTCTAGCTTGGTTCTAGCGACCCATTCAGAGTTCCCAGGACGGAACTGTTTGATCAATGCTGCCTTCAAGCTATCCCATGTCTCAATCTTTCCTGTCGTGGTGCCCTTTTCTTGGGCACGAAGAAGGCTAAGCCACCAGAGCTTAGCACTGCCTATGAGAAATTGTGATGCTGTGGAGACCTTTTGGGTTGCAGGGACACCCCCGGTATTTAGGTACATCTCCATATCATGGAGGAAGGCATCAATTTTAGCATCATTTCTCTCCCCATCATAAGAACTCGGTTCTCTAGCTTTGATACGGGCCGTCGCTGCTGGCTCATCTGCCAAGCGTCCTGCTAAAGAGGATTTCAGAATGGCGTTTTCAATTTTCAAATCAGATAATTCCTGATTTACCCCCACCAAGGCATCCTCCAGAACTTTCACCCGACCGACTAGGTCCTCAACCAAGGATGCTTTTGTTTGTGCCTCTTCCAAGGATCCGAATAGATCATGGTAGAGGTTGATCATGCGATCCAAACGACCTTCCAAGATCGAAACCTTAGCCTCTGCCAATTTCACCCTGTCCTTGGAGCGAAGATCCATCTTTTCTTGTGGTAAGTCAACATCTTTCAAAATGTGATGGATCGCGTCCACATTCTCTGGACCAGGATGGGCTAAGGCCTCATCAATCGCCTTGACATGTTCCCACAATGTTTGAAACTTAGTCTCATCTTGACCAAGTTCTATTTCAGCCTCAATTTCTGGATTTGTTTGAACATCAGCCATATCACTCGGTCCACCCGGCTCCATATTTGCTAAAGAAAGCTTTAGCACAAAGCCACCCTCTAGGGAAGTGGCTAGCAGAAGTTGAAAATGGTGAAAATGGAAACCTCACGAGCCACAAACCCTGGTACCCCTTTAGCGAGAATCTTTTACTGATTTTACTAATTTCTGAAACTGTGAGGCTTCGATACCATCTGTAACAACGCTGCCCCAAGAACGTTGTTCGGCACCCCAAGAGTTTCCCAAGCAGATTCTGATTTCGGGACAAAACTCAAGAGGAATACGCCTTAGCAATCAACAATCCTGAAACACATGCCAACAACCAAAGTGTTAGTGTTAGCATGTCTCCTGAGCGGTGTTTCATAAACAATATTCACGATTCGCTAACAAGCTAAATAGCGCTCCCTTGCTCCACTCACGTGGACACCACGGGGACTACCAGCTGAACCCTCCAGATTCATCACCGCGTGCTGGTAGTTGGTGTCGCGCTCCAAGGAGCGCACGCAACATACCCATAACACGTCCCATAACACACCCGGTAAAACACCCCAACGCAGAGTTGAACTACGCAACCCTCCCAGGCAAGGTCCTACCGAGTGGGGTAATGAGGTAGGTCGTAGCCTCCTCTTACTAATGCATGGAACTGCCATGCCAGTATGGTTCCGAAGACACAAGGAGAGGAGGACCCCTTGTGCCCCCACGGCCCCCGAACCGTGGGGGAGGTAGCAGGCTACCAAAAACCCTGCTACCTCTCTCACAGTGCTAGTCTTTTTTAGTCAAAAGATCATCCATCTCGATCTTTCATAATTGATAATTAGATCCATTGAATTTTTAAATCTCAATCTTAGTTGAAGATTTGGTCATGATTCCCTTACAAACACTTGGATAAAATAATTTTTTTGTATGGAACCTCACTTTAATATCATTTTGTTATTCCTAATTGTACCCACAAAATAAAATAAAATAAAGCATGTTGTAAAACATTGAAAAAATTTTTGGAAAGACACAGAGTTACCTTTAAAACCTTAAAGGTGGAAAAATCCAAACAAAAATTAGCTCTTGGACCATTAGCAATATCACAACTTTAAGACTGAATTATAAGAAGAATTATAGAATAAAATGGAGGATTATTATAGCTCATGCATTAAGAATTAATGCATCAAGAGTGTTGATTTGGGTTATATTATTTTGGGATGCAAAAAAATATTTTTGGTATGGAAAATTATCAAATGAAACATGAATTTGATGGATGGAAAATAATATCTTTTTACTTCATTAATTTCTTTTAACTAATCATAGCTAATCCCATTGTGTTAGATCAAGGCTAGGATGATGACGATGATGATTTCTTCTAGTTGATAATCTTTTTATTTTTCTTTGGTCCTTACTTCCCAATTAATTGGCTTGACATCCAATGTAGCAATATTTTGAGATATCTCCTCTACAAGTCATTGTAAATCTTTTTTTTTTCATTATTTCATCATATATCTCATCTTTCATTAATTTCCTTTCATATTCTACTTTCTAAAATTGAATCATTTTAAGGTTTTTAAATCCAAATCTTATTTCAAAGTCTTAAAATTGAAGTGGTGTTTTTTGTTCTTGCATAGATCTAATAATTGAATGCATTCTTCTAGATTCTAGATTTGTTTGAAATCTTGCCACTTCAAAACCCTGCCTTATCTACACACTACTTCCATTGCTTTGTCTTTACCTACATACATTTACTTTGTCACTCATTTCACAAGTTTACATGCTTGATTTTACCCATTATATATACATGGATGAATATGATTTTTCATTTTAACTATAATGGATTTCACTTATTTCCTACAACATGGATTAGTCTCATTATCTTTTTGGGCATTTACAACATTGTATCTCTTATATAACCTTATGTAATTATACTTTATTTTTGCAAATTCTAACTTGAATTCTTCTTGTAAGAATTCTTCACTCAACTTCATTAGTTGGTTGTTTCATACTTCTCATATTAAGAAACATTTCTTGATCCATAAACACTCCTAGTTGGGGCTTTACCACTTCTTTCAATGATCTTGTACAAATAAAAATAATCATATAATCATTTATCTATTTGTTTCATCTTCCTTTGCTCAAGTAAATTAATCTTTATCATGAACTCTTCTCTATTGTATCATATTTTTTCTATTCTATAGTCATTATTTTGTCTTTCACTCGTTTACACACAATGGATTTCCATCATCTATTCTTCATATGGGTAATTGTTACATCATTTGTTCTTTATACATTTTTATGTTTTTGTTAAATATATTATTTGATATTGTCATCATATTAGCTTGTTTCCATTATACTCTTCACCATGCTTTCTCCTGTCATAGGCCATTTCTCCTATGAATTCTCTGTTCGTACATCATGTCATACTAATGGATGATTCTAGAATTCGATAATTTAGGCCCCATTCTTTATCCTTGTATTTCAAATTTCATTTTTGTAGACCTTATCCTTCACCTCTATTATTATAGTGAAAATTATTTTTTCTACATAACAACTCATATGGAATGATGTGTTTTGAAAATTGAAAGAAAATAACGCACAAAAAACAATGAAACATTGTCTATAGCCATAAATGATATGAGATTAAACGTTAAAATCAAATTAGGTCTTAGAATCGAGATGATGAAAAATAAATTTGAATGAGAATAATTATTAGGATGAAGGACAAAATGAAAAGTGATACAATGTAGTAAGCTAATAGAAAGAAGTGATGTTCGTATGTATTTTTATTATTTTTATTGATGGACTTATGTTTTTATGAATAATTACAACAAGAAAAATAAACTTCAATTGCATAAGTAAAAAAATTAAAAGATAAAATAGATCTAAAGTTATCATAAATGACAAGAAAATATCAAGTACATAATGAAATAGAGATGACAATGATAAAATAAAGTTGGAAAAATCCAAACTCTATTTCCTTTAAGATTCATAGATATAATAGATAAAGTAAATCCATTATACAAGTATTGATTAGAGCACCAAGAGCTTATAATAAAAGGAATAGGGTTTAAAAAATACAAGATAAACCAATGATTGAGAAGTTAGAGTGGTATGGTTAATATAGTAGAGAACTATGGTGCGGGAGATAAGATGCAAAAATCTTATGAATCTTGTTATTATTACCTTTAGATCTTTGTTGAAACTAGAAAACTTCCATAGAAAATAATGAAGGTGATTGTAGTCACTCATAGTAAGTGATGAGAATAGTGTTGATCTTTTGAACAAGTTATGAATGACTAAACTGCCAAAAGATCTTTATGCCATCTCTTGATGTTCAACTTATAGTACTTAAAAGTGCTAAATTTTCCATTTTTTGATTGCAAGAAAAACTAAACAATTTTCAAATTTTATTGAGAAAATATTAGAAGTGAGTGAGGAGACTAATTTGAGTCAATTGATTAAGGACAAGCATCAATTTTAGAGCTCAAAGAGTAGAAGATATCAAACTAATATGGAAAATGTCATCCTAGGTCGTGTTCAATATCAATTTAATTAGCAATAGAAGAAAACTTGGAAATGAAACTAGACTTGATGTGTAGTATTAGTTTCAATATCATTTTTTGTGAACTAATTAAAACTATCTCAATATGATGATTATTGATTAGAAAATATATGAAACGGTTTGGGATGATCCTTAAGACATCAAATGCTAGTGTTGAAGGCCTAAGAGATACTAAATGACTAATGACTTAGAAATCAACACCAAAAATAATATGGGATGTTAATTTTAGCATCAGTTTTTGAAGAACTCAAAAATGAAGTTAAAGCTCTTAACTAATAAATCAAGATGATTACTAATACTAAGGTATATGTACCATAGTATCAGATAGCTATTCAAAATATGGAAAAGTAGTTACAACATTCCCTTCTCTTAATGGATTCTGCTAAGAAGTTGAGAAAGCATCCATCAAGAAAAAAGAGAGGATGAATGATGCTTTAACTGTTGAAGAAATCAATGTAGCATATAGTGTACCTATATACAGGGAATAATTAGGTGAGAAATAAAAGGGGATAATATTAAGATTTCACTAATACACCTCTCATGAGGTTGGTGTTGCATCACATTATTAGGATATGACTATATTCTATACAAGCCATGGCTAAAAGGATTAGATACTCACTTTATACTCTCATCATACACTCACTAAAGTAGAGAAAATTCATTCAAACCTCACTGATATCTTAAAATCTAAGAGACAAGAGGACCAAATAATTGGGAAGTTAGAGAAATAAATGAAGAATATAGAAGAAAGAATAAATTAAAGAAAACAAAATAAAGAATAGTAAAACATATAAGGGAAGAATGTCAGGATATCACCAATACACCTATAATGAAACATTGCATCATAGAAGTAAGACATAACTAAATCCCTATAGTTGATGAATCATTCCCTCTTCATGCTTAGAAAATGTTGTAGGTGTTCATATCCTTTTTTACTCATAACTCCAATTTATTTTTGGCAATGTAAATTTGATAACTTAAATCTTTCAAATGAATGAACTAAACATGGAATAGTATAAGTAAAATGGAATAACTAGAAATAGAAAATAAAAGAGGCAATAGAAAGAGATATTGGATGAATGCAAGTAACAGGGATGAGAAGTAAGATAAAAGAGGGATAAGTGCAAATTTGATTAAGATATTTCTTTACTATATGAAATAGTTTTTAAGATATAGCCTATTGACTAAATTTGGGAATTGTTTACCATCCAAATCAGAAAGTTGATATGCTCCATTCCTAATAATTTCACTATTAGAAATAGGTCCTACTAGTTTAGGAAGAACTTTATGTCATTTAAATTTGGGAAGTGGTAAAGTACAAGATCTCCTTCATTGATGATGAGCGGCTAGGTGCCCCTACGCCCCACCATACGAATCACAGGCGTTCACATGCGACTTGGTCGAATTTCGTAGACTGTAAGCACTTAACATACACCAGACTCTAACCAATGAAACCTTGAGTTAGAATGGTCGTTGTCTTCCTAATTTCACTTGTGATGTCCTCTTTACAATGGTTAAGTGAGATTAAGGCTAATGATTTTTATAGCTTTTTGCATATCTTTTGGCGGCTAATTTAAGGTATAAAAAGTAGGGAATAAACTATTATCTAATATCTAATTATCCTAACTTATATTTTAACTATTCCTAGTATAAGTAACCAGTCCCATCTTCTGAGCACGTTCTGAGCATCTCCTAACACTTCTGGGTTACCAGACGTTAAGCGTCATTGGGTTTACCAAGTGTTTGATTTATGTTCAAGATGGTCGTACTTATGACCTTTACGAACTATGAATGAACAATAGCGATTGAAATAATAATAACAGAAACCTAAGTAATCAGCAAGTAATTAGCAAAGCATAAACATATTAAACTACTGAATGCATAAAATAGCTAAGTCCAAATGTTGCAAGGAATGCTTGAATAGTTCATCTTTATTGCTGTCACGCCAATGGGCTTAGATACATCAATGCTCGAATAAAGAGCCGATCACTTTTCTTACACCTACTATGGGCACTTGGAAAATATTCTATCTCATGCAAGAACAAACTACAAGAGCTTCGCTACAACTAACTAAAAGATGCCTAAATGAGGCAGAAGGCCCTATTATTTATAGGCCAAGATAGGCGGCTATGTAAATGGGACCACGTCGACATAGGAAGGCTACGTCGACGGGCCTGTATCAACATGGCTACGTATATGCGACCCTGTATATGCAGCCCAGTCAACGCATTGACTTAATGACACTTCATCATACCCCCACGACTGAGCAAAAACTCATCCATGAGTTACTTTACAAATTGGAAGGTATGGATTCTTATTTACAACACACATAACTTAAACACATACATGACACACACATGACACAACATGAAATTGACCAAGTGCCCGAGGTACAGAGGAGGAAAAATTACAAAAATGGCACTGTTCAAAGACAAAATTGAATACCTCGCTAGTCCTAGAGCCTCTGCTATGTAGGATGATGCACAAAATTACTAGAGAAGATCACATCCTCCCTGGGGGTGGTGGTTCTGACAGACCTTCTCCAGCCTCTGGCCCATGCATTGGTGGTGGCACGAATGAAAGTTTCCCTGCGGTAGCTGCAACTTCTAGAGGCAGCTGGAAAGCCTCCAAGAGAGCCCTCATCTTTTCTTCTTTCCTTCTAGGGTCATTCACAATCTAGGCAGCTTCTCCAATGTGTGCTGGAGCTAGAACTTCCCAAGGGCATGGTAGCGTCAGAAAGAGTTCTTTCAAGTTGACAAACCAGGCTGCGAACTGCTTGCGTTCGATGTCGAACGCTCAGATTGATGCCTGCAGCTGGTGGTAGTCATTCATTCTTCGGCCTAGGTCCTCCATGATAATACGTTGGACTTCAAAGCTTGTGCGGAGAACCTCAAGTTCCGCATTTGCCATTTGTAGCTTCTGCTTTGTTGCTTTGTGCACCTGGAACTCTCCCTCGTATAGGGAATATGAGGCAGTCACTTATTTTTCCAATCCTGACCACGGTCTCCCGGCTGTAAGCATAGCCAGGTTTGCATATTGGAGGTTGGCCAACTCCATGTACTCTGTCATTTCCTCAATCTATAGCTCCTTCAGATAGATTTTTGCTTTATTATAGGTGTTCAACCCATCAAAGATAGAATGCCATACATCACCTCCCTCTCGGAGTTGCTGGAGCGCTTGGTTCATCTTGGCTTTAGTGACTTGAATGTGTTTCTCATTTACCTCCTTCTGCAATCCCACTTGGTCCCTGTAATGATTTTTTACTTGTTCAAATTTCAGGGCCTCCTTTTTCCAAGCGGAAATTTCAATTGCAAACTTCTGTCGCAATGCCCAAACCTCCTCCATTAACATATTTCAATTTTTGGTAGCCAAACTTCTTATGTCAGCGTTCACCCTGGCTAGCTCTTCCTGCTGTTGGTGGATGAAAGTTTTCATGTGTTCATTTTCTGCACCAACATTATGTAGGTGATGAACCTCTGTGGTCAACCATACGTTCTCCTGCCAAACCTCTGCCAAGTCCTTCTCTAAGTGATATGCTCGGGTGTTTGCTGCAGACTTGTCGAGGATCATTGTCTCCTGCACATCCTCAAAAACCTGAAGTTTAAGCTGAAGCTCTTGAAAAGCTTCATCTCTGGTGATTTCACGATTGAGTATGGCTAGATCGGCAAGTTGTGCTCTTAATTAGGCTACCTCAGTTGCCAAGCATTGACAAGCAACTTGAGAAGCTTCAATTTTCCCTTCCAAAACAAGCCTCTTTCCCCTTATTGAGCAGCTCTGACTAGGTTGCAGTAATGTTGTCCGGAAGGTCAAAGACATTCGGAAGTAGTTGCTCAGTTCCCACCAGTCGGTCCAATAGCTCTTCATGTTGGGCTGCGTCAATCTACTTGAAGTTCTGGAAGATACCTGTACATCTTGTAGTCCATGAATGTTTGGTATAGGTGTTGCCGGTGCATTAAGAATTGTAGCAATTATGTCAGCAACCACTTCGATCGCAACTTCCTATCCTTGGTGCTGCATCACCAGGACCATCGCCTCCTCACCATCTTCTAAGCATACCAAGAAGGTAGCAGCATTCCCTGAGATTTTGGGGAATAACTGTTGGATTGATGTTGATACATCTTGGATGCTAGGATCTGTTATGGTTGGAACTTGTCCTCGAGTGGCAGAGAATATCGACCCTGCCATTTCAAGAAAGTTAACTAATTGAGCCACTTGCTCCAGGTGGCTCATGGTAGGGCGATAGACTGAAGGGTCTTCTCCTCCACCAGTCCTTCCAGATTGCTCTTGCTAGCTCAAGAGCATTTCCTAGATCTCATGGATGTATTCTGCTGTGTTTTGTGAGCTCGGTTGCATTTTTTGTGTAGGTGGTGGAGGTGGTTGCTACTCCTCCTCTGTCTGTGTGGTGGAAAGAGTTTTGTCTTTCATCATCTCTCGCCACGAGGCAATTGGGGCGCGTTGGATTACATTGTTGGAATATCGTGCTATCCCTACCTATTTGCACAACTTTTGAATTAGGCAGGGAAAGGGGAGAGCTCATCTTCCACGTTCATTCTCAGTGAACCTCTTTTCAATTTCCAGAAACAGCAGCTATGGAAAACTCATGGGAAATTTCTCACTCAAGGCGGCACATGCACAAGCGAAGAAGGCTGTGATTTTACTGGGTCTTATCGTTGGGTTCAGGTGGTAAGACATGATCTTTGAGTACACTCTCTCCGCTGTGGTTAGGGAGCCAAATTCCTTATGCACTACCCCATAGCACTATTTTGTCCATTCTGCATTTACCTCTAGATTGGCTTGCTTTGGAATTTCCACCACATCTGCCCCAGTTTCGGGCAACCCCAAAGCCTGAGCTATCGCCTCCGAAGAGTAAGAGACATAAATGTCTTTGATTCTTACTCTAGACCCTGGTTGCTGATTCATCCAGAAGAGATAAGTTTCTCCTAAGTACCATTCACTACTGGTTATGATGATTGGCCACATCAGAGAGTTTTGTAGTTGGATCCTTACGTCTTCTAGCACGTTATCAAGGAATGGTCCAAAATTTAGATCTTGAAGGACCATTCACTGCATCTCGCGCGGCATGATAGCATCAAGGCAGGCTTGGGTCAGGGTGACCTCAAGCTGTGGTGCTACCCAGGGAGTCTCATCCCCAAGCGATTACTCACTGAGAATCTCCTCTTTGGAAATCTAATGAACAGATTCCACGTCAGGTCTTTCGTGGAAGGGCCCTGTTGCATGAGAGCCCTCCACATGCTTTGGCAGTTGCACATCTCGCCCCCTTCCCATGCATGGGCGCTTGTCCCTTAGTTGTTACAATCCTTCGTCCCTTGGGTGCCTTGGTTTGGGTGCCATCTACAATCAAACATAACTGCCCGTTATACCGTTCATAAGTAGCTTAAGATGGTCTGTCTATACCTTCTCAATTTGACCAAGTTATGTTATTGGCACAGGCACATCATTAAGTTTTCCAGAGTGTTAACTTATGGGTTAGGGAAAAAAATTTTGTAATTAACAAACTAATTAATTAATTAATTAGTTATAGTTAGTTTCACAAAGGCACCCCCCCCCCCCCCCCCCCCCCCCCCACCCG
>MNCI01020571.1:7858-90445 GCA_015680685.1 Gnetum montanum | reverse complement strand
TCGGCTGAGGTGCCGGTTGCAAGTTAACAGCCCTTGTAGTGTTTCGTTGTTGTGACTATGGTGGTATCTCTCCCTGCATCAGAGGTGCAGGTGGCAGTTGAGTGGGATGTGGTGGAGGAGTGGCAAAAGAAGGTGATGGAGGATAGAAGAGATGTGGGTTTTCCCCCGAGGTGATGGATATTGAGGGTGAAAATACTCCAAGGGATGATAATGACTTTGAAAGGCCGCATAGCTGGAAGAGTCCCTTGGAGAGACTAGTTGTTGAACATAGTACCCATAGGGATCTGGCTATTTGTAAGGGTACTGCTGCCTTGGAGGTGGCATCCCCCATGTTTGTGGATGCTACCACTATTGGAAGTATTCATACGGTTGCAGTGGTGCTCCACTTGGATAGTATCCTTGCTGCTGCTGGTGGAACCGCCTAGAATTACCTTGTGGATAAGGTAACCTTTGGGGTGTTTGCCGTTGTGCCAAGCGAGGGTTCAATGTGTACACCCCAAACTCTTGAAGATGCGACACCACAGGACAACATCCCTTAGGATGTTCATATTGGCATATGCCACATTCATCTTCCTCCTCGGTGTCAGAGTTTACAACCTGCTCTACTACAGTAGCCTTGCCCTTTCCCTTATATTGGACACGTTCAACTTCCTTCTTCCTGCACCGATCACAGTCATTACCTTGTGCTCTGGACTCCTTTGCGATTTTCAACATGCTTTGAATCCTTTCCTCCAAAGAATCCCACATCTTATCCACCTTTGCTGAAATTTTAGATGTGAACTTTTGTAACAGCAAGGTCTTTTGGTTTATTACTGCTTCCAGTGATGATTCTTCCTCCTCATCATAAAAACGGACTTCCCTTTTCCTAAGGGAAGGATGTCGGTTGAATTTTTCTGCACTCTCCTTTTTCCTAATTTTTCCTTCCTCCTTGGCCACCTGTTCAATGAGGCGTTGCAATTGATGGGCCCTTAGCTCTGACAATCACCCCTGGGCATACACGCCAAGGGTCTTTTGCATTTCAAAATGAAGCCCATCAATGATGTGGCAAAGTTGTGCCCACTGAGAGTAACCATAACTAGGGCACTGATGCAACAACAAGTAGTACCTACTCATGGTGGCATCCAAGGGTTCATGATTCCCTTGTTTCCAGCCTTGGATGGGCCATCTCAGGTTCACCACTCTGGAGTACGTTTGATATTTTTCATTGAAAATTTCAAGCATCGTACTCCATCTTCTAATTGATTTCTGCTCCAAGGATCGATACCAGCTTTCAACTTCTTTGATGAGTGTGCGACGGAATAGCTTAAGCTTCTACCAATCGTTGTTAATGTTTTGCAGGGTGTAGGCATCATGGAACACTTGCAGGTGAGTCTACGGATCACAGTTGTATTCCCCTTCAAACCTGGGAATGTTGTTCATATCAACACGCTTGATCTGGCTATCCTTCATGTGCCTACTAGGGATTTGAACTGCCTCAATGATCTGGAGCGTACTTCGGGTAGCCAACAACGGCTCATCTGAATCATAGTCCTGCTGGGGACCATGATGTCTATGACAATTCCGACTATCTCTACTTTCATGCTGGCGAGCATCACGTGATTGTTTGTGCGTTTCCTCTCGTTGCTCCTTCTGATCCTTCCGAACCTTTTTGCCCCTATCCTTTCGCTTCCTCCTACCTCAATTATGATCAGAGCCTGAGTTGGATGAAGGAGGAGGAGAGTGAGAGGATGGAGAAGAAGGAGAGGGATCTCTCCCTCTACCCTGATAACGGTCCCGATCGTCCCGTTCACCCTTGCTATGTGACCCTCCATCCCATTGGGAATCTTGGCCACATAGATGCTTGGAATGAATCATGAACTGGAGTACCTGCTACCCCAGGGGAAGTTTGGTTGAATGGGTGTCATGAAAGATGGGATCCCCATCATCTGGCAGCCCTTGTGAGAATAAGGGGTTACTAAATTATTTCCCCTTCAGTTGTTCATATCTGTCCGCCTGCTACTGATCTCTTGCTTATTAAGCCTCAGTGGGATGATAGTCTCGATAGTCATGGTCCTCCATGACATACTCTGCTCCAAGGTCTTGGATGCCCAATCTACCAAGATTGTGAAATAACATCGTAGGAGCTAATCGGTCTGGAGGGTGTACCATATTGCCCTCCATGTCCCGCCATTGTAGATGCTCATCCTGATGTAGGATGAATGTGAAATCAGGAACATACTCATCGGGATGCTTGTACACTACCTGACACTCCTGTGGCATTGGTGGGGTGGACATCTCCCTCCTGCGAGAAGTCATATTGGACATTAGATGGTCCATGTAATCGATGTACCTTACTACTAACTTTAATCCACCTAGCGTGCGTGAATGTTTCTATCCTAGGTCCATTCCAATGACTTGAATGATAATTTCACTAAGGTTAGATGACGCATGTAAGACTTAACAGTCCCCGATAATGGTGCCAATGATGAGCAGTTAGGTACCCCTACGCCCA
Organism: Gnetum montanum; assembly: GCA_015680685.1. Taxonomy (NCBI): domain Eukaryota; kingdom Viridiplantae; phylum Streptophyta; class Gnetopsida; order Gnetales; family Gnetaceae; genus Gnetum; species Gnetum montanum. Next base: position 87,954 of record MNCI01020571.1, on the reverse strand, counting down.
ACCATACGAATCATGGGCATTCACACACAACCCGGTCAAATTTCGTAGATTGTAAGCACTTAACATACACCAGACTCTAACCAGTGAAACCTTGAGTTAGAACGGTCGTTGTCTTCCTAATCTCACTTGTGATGTCCTCTTTACAATGGTTAAGTGAGATTAAGGCTAATGATTTTTATAGCTTTTTTGCATATCTTTTGGCAGCTAATTTAAGGTATAAAAAGTAGGGAATAAAATATTATCTAATATCTAATTATCCTAACTTATATTCTAACTATTCCTAGCATAAGTAACCAGTCCCATCTTCCGAGCACGTTTTGAGCATCTCCTAACACTTCTGGGTTACCAGATGTTAAGCATCACTGGGTTTACTGAGTGTTCGATTTATGTTCAAGATGGTCGTCTTTATGGCCTTTACGAACTATGAATGAACAATAGCGATTGAAATAATAATAACAGAAACTTAAGTAATCAACAAGTAATTAACAAAGCATAAACATATTAAACTACTGAATGCATAAAATAGCTAAGTCCAAATGCTACAAGGAATGCTTGAATAGTTCATCTTTATTGCTGTCACGCCAATGGGCTTAGATACATCAACACTCGAATAAAGAGCCATTCACTTTTCTTACACTTGCTACAAGCACTTGGAAAATATTCTATCTCCTACGGGAACAAACTGTAAGAGCTTCGCTACAACTAACTAAAAGATGCCTAAATGAGGTGGAAGGCCCTCTTATTTATAGGCCAAGATAGGAGGCTGCGTAAACGGGGCCACGTCAACGTAGGAAGGCTACGTCGACGGGCCCGCATCAACGCGACCGTGTATACGCGGCCCAGTTGACGCATTGACTTAATGACACTTCATCAATTGATGTTTCTAATTCTAATATGTTTAGAATGAGAATGTTGAAGGCCTTTTTGATAATTCTAAAGATAATGCAAAGCTTTTTAATGTCTCTCTTCTAAGGTATCGAATTTAATGTAACATATTTTTTTATTATCCTCATTTGAGAGCCAATTGTGAAGGGCCATGTATAGAGATAAAATTTGCACCTTGATAGGTAGCATGGCTTTTGATTCATAGGTTAAAATAAAGTGAGTCTTGATAATATATTTGCAAAATATGATTCGATATATTCATAGGACATGAAACATTTAAGTATATTAATTACGTTATGCCTTATTGATCATGTTTTGGGAAAATGGATGATAGTTTTATTGGTGTATTTGGTTTGACCATTGGGTTGAGGGTAATACAAGAATAAAAATAATTGGATAATTTGGCACGGAGAGTAGAAACTAGCAGATTCACCACTTTTGAATTATGGATCATTATTGGTTACAATATTGAGGGGACAACTTCTATCTATTTAGTAATATATATAGTGGTTATCAAGATAAATGAGTGACCTATTAAAGACTTGGAATAAATGACAATAATGAAGTCTAGCCCCCATTTTTGAAACAACCATATGACTTTAAAAAATTAAAGTTCTTGAAATGACATGTAGATTAAAAAAGCATGTATTTAACAAGTACCATAAGATTTGACAAGATAATAAGCATTTTAACCATAATAGGCCATTACTATTCTAACACATGTGTTCAAGAAACTAGAGATTGAGATTCTTAATGACCATCACAAACTCACAAATGAACCTACTTAGGATACTTTTGGCTTCTTTAGAATTTATAAATCTAAGGATAACATCTTTAAATGAAAATTTACATAGAAGATTAAGATGAACAATGCAAAAATATCTTTTGCATTTTTGTAAACTATTTCTTTAGGAAGGAGATATATGATTCTTATTTTTGTCAATGGTAAGTGTTATGGCAGAGTAGTGACCTAACCATAAGGAACAACTTGAATAACTCATTTTGGGTGGTTGCTAATCTTTGGTACCACCAAGGAATAGATATCCCCAAATAGCCTCTATTGGTTTCTAATGAGCCCAATATGGCTAAATATGTTAAACAATAAGAATCAATTCACAAATTAATAAAATATTTTGAAGAAATAATTATCTTGTGTATAGCTAATGACTATCCCTCCTAGCTATCTCTTAGCATAATTAAATAAATTGAATAGCTCCCCTTTAAACCTAACTTTAAATCTCACATAATAAACATATATATATTGTATGATTGGTTTTCTAGGAAATCTCAATCTTAGATTTTGAACTATCTGTCAGTTAACTTTCTAATGCTAAACCACAAAAGCTTTGCTAAATAGAACATGAGACTAAAGTATAGAGATTATTGGAAGAAGCTCAAAATCATGAAAAGATGAAAATATTTCTTATGTTAAGCTAGTTTAGAATTAACACAAATCAAAGCTATCCCATTCAATCAAAATAATAGAAATATGCTAAATCTTCAATCATAGAGAAAATAACATATTCCAAAACTGGCAATCCATTCATATGTAGTTATGCAATATTAAAGTTGGATAAAATAGAAAAACTATTTAACTGGAAATTATAGCTAAGGGATTAAAGGTAAAAGAGATAGATAAAGCCTATTTAAAATGTCATTTTATGAAACAATCTTTACAAGCTTTCTTCTCCTCCAAGAATCCCCTCTCCCCTAAAATGAATCTACTTTGGGCTTTATATATTAGCCTCTGGTAGTTACAATAGTTACAAAATTTAAGGTTGTAACTTCCTTACATTCTCTTCATATAATTGCAAATAATTAGCTAACTATTTAGCCTCTTGATAGATTTTTTCTATTCTTTGTACCTGAAGCCCTTCTATTACCAACTATTGTAATAACCTCCCATACTAAGAACTTTAATAGCCTGATTCATTGAATCTAGTTCAAAACTAGTAAGCTTCTTAATAACTTCTTTAGAGCTGCTTTCTCCAAGGCTTGATCCTATTATAGAATTACTTTTCTCGATCAATGTAGCTCTTACACCAAAACAAGCTTGTTCAAATTCTAGCTTTTTCCTAGCAGTTTTAGGCATAATTCTTGTAACTAACATCTATTGTATCAAGAAAACCTTACTTATACTAAGGCAATAACTCTCTTTTGGCTCTAGCTAGATCACATAATTCTTGAATCTTTGTTGCATCTATACGAACTTGTTTTTCTCTCATTTCTTTCATCCATTCTTCACTATAATCTATCTTAGTGATGACTTTCTTGAAGCTTGATAAAGTAAGATGAGATTAATCTAGAGATTTTCATTTTCTTTCTTGTTCTGACTCTAAGATTATAATGGCTAACCTTCCTTCTAGTTGCTTATTTGCATATTCCTTATTTTCAAGTAGTGATTCCTTGAAGGTTATTGTTGCCTTGAGTTTCTCATTCTATCCTCTTAATCCTTTGACTTCCTCTTATAACTTTGATACTTGTTTATTTTGCAAGAGAAATTCCTTGAGCTTGGCTATCTAGCTATTAGCTATTTGTCCTATGTCTTTGATCACTATGGCTAGGGTGTCTAACATATCTTGATGGGACATTACAAGCTTCTGCTTTCCTATATGTGGATCATCTTCCTTATACTAGAAGATTACAATAGCTTCTATTTTTGACATAGTGGGGATGACTTGACTCAATATGATTCAACCTTCTTTTTCTCTAATCTTAAAAGCTAGTGTTGCTCCTTTTATCAAGTATCTAGATGGAAAAGTGAGGATCAAAGATGAGCTTTTCCATTCTTTCTATTGTTGCTAATGAAATTATTGTTATTGTTACTCCTTTTAGAACTCAATTAGCTTTTGTTGTTCTAGTAGCTACTACTATTATTATTCCTTTATTTTCTATTCTAGTTGTTGTTGTTGTAATTGCTATTGATATTATTCCTTTTTTGCCTTGCTTGTTCAACCTTGGTCTTCCTTATAGCTCTTAACCTAGCATATTTTGTCCCATTAAGGGAAAACCTATCATCATGCATAGCATTCTTCTACTCTAGCAAGCTCCAAGAAAAGTAGTTTTCTTTCATTATAACTAGGTACTCTCTACACACTTCAATAACCAGGGCATCATAGGCTACAACTAGTAACATCATTAATAGGCTCCTTTTCAACTATGCTAGAGCTTCTTGTTTGGCCTAATTAGCCTCTCTATCAGTAGCTTTGAGATAGACTATATTGATATCATTTGGCTAATGAACTTTTCTAGTCTTAGTAGTGAAGCATATCCACTTCTAAGCTAGAGGGAAGCTACATTATTCTCTATATCTCCTGGCCATGGCTCTCAAATGTCTTGAATTAATGAATTTTCAAAAATTGAATTTAATAGAAAAGACCTCCTTGTTCTTGTAATAATGCTTCAGAGGACTCTCCCACATCTATCACTTGACTTCTAATGTAGCTAAGTAGGAAGCCATGAACTTTGGAAGCTCAAAAGCTTTTTCTTCAAATTCTACTATGAGGATCTATGTAGCAAGCATGAAGAAAGATGACTCAGTGGCACTTCCCTCTTATTTTATTAACAATATTTTGATCTACCCTTGGTGGAAAAACTTTCAAAATCAACTTAATTATGTGAGGGTAGACACAATTCAACAAAAATGTCAAAGCTTGTGCATCAAAATAGCTCCTCTAGTAGACAACTAGAAAAAATTTGTAGTAGGGGTCTTCTAGGCAAGCTCTTCTCTATGATGCATTACCCACAAAAATTGGAGTTGTTCTTTCAAGCTTAGTAACTTCACTTAGCAAACAATCTAATAAAAATAAGCTAAGGTTTAACTATACCCTTTGCTTGTGATTCTTAGGTAGTCTATGATGTAGCTCATCATTCATATATTATATAGGAAAGAAAAGCTTTTTACTATCTAAAGCTACCCAAGCCCAGGCATGATAATTAGCAATAGTATTAATTTCATGATCAGAATAAAAATTTAAGGTAGAGAAAAAAATCCTATAGGGAAACCTTCATTTTGAAGCTTTAGGAGTTACGTTTCTGTACCTTGAGGCTTTCACTAAGTTGACTGGTGGCAATTTGATGCTCTTTCCAAACTCAAGATGGTTTCAAAATTTTTTACTCAACACCTCCACATTGTACTAGCAAGCTTCATATTTTGTTATATCTAGCTCTATAATCCCCTATAGCTCTTATGCTTTCCTAATGCTCATGTCGATGAAATGCTCAGTAGTGTTCCTAAACTAAAGCTTGTCCTTCTCATAAATCATCTTTGCTATCAAGTGATTCAAGATATCTCTAATTAGATTTGCCCTAGGCCTAAAAGTAAGCTTAAGTAGTCTTGTTTTCTCATAAATTTCATGCCATTCCTCCATTGATTTTGCAAACTATAGACCTGATTTCTTCACTAGATCATGGTCTTCATCAAAATTAAATAGGTTTCCTTCTTTTACTTCTAGCACTAAACATGTTATATCAATACATTGGTAGAGTTGGTAGATGCTCAAATTATACTATTGCAAATACTCAGAGAAAGAGAAGGTATCAACATCCTAAAACTTTTGGGAAGCCTCTTCCTTCTCCTTATGCAACATCTTAGCTTTTTCCTAGGATTTTGTAGTTTTCTTGTGCTCTTCAATGACTATCTTATTCTCATCTTTGTCTCAACTCTCAACTTTGCTTCAACTCTAAGCTCTATTTGCTAATGGCTTTGTGCTTGAAATCGCTCTAGATCTTACTTATTAATATTCAGAGCTATGTTCTTTAATTCACTCACTTTAAAAAGGTTGTTCAATTTTTCTCTTGATACTTGTCATAGGCTTTAATTCTATTGATGTACTTTATTTAAGGCTTAGGGATTTAGATTTAAAGTCTCAACCTATCATAGCCTCATGTTATTGTTGACGTTAGCTTGTAGAGCCCTTTCTAAATTTTTTTGTAGAGCTGAACTTAAGCTCTATAAATTCATTCTAGAAAGGAACATGACATGGCTGAGTGAATTTCAGCTTCTTCATAGAACTATTCCTTATCTCTATGTGTTGTTCCATACCTTCCACTGAGCTAGATTAAAAATGAAATGAGCACATGTGCAATTCTTGATGGGTCTATGATGAGTTCTGATATGACTCATAGAATTATTTCAATACTTGTTTGTAGAATCATTTTTACACTCTATAAGCCTACTCTACAAAGGAATTTGATGTCGATCATTCTACAAAGGAATTCTAAAGCTAATTTGTATAATCACTTCATAATTCTACAAGTTTTTTCTTTTTTCTTAGGATTACATAGCTTTATGTTGCTTCAAAATCCCTCTAGTGGTTGTATGCCTTATAGAATTATTCTAGGGCTTTAATCATATTTTGGGTTTATAAGCTTATGCTAACATGGCTCATGGAATGATTTTAGATCTTCTTTGTAGAGTTGATTTTTTGTTTTAGAAGCTCATACTGTATGAAAGCTAATATGATATAGCCACTATTCATACCCACTTATAGAGTTGGATTCTTATTCTATAAACAAACTTATATCCATATGTTATTATGACATGGCTTGTAGAACTAATTTCACTTTTCTCTAGAAAGCCATCCTCTAGCTCTATAAACCAGCATCATATGGAAAGTGACCTAGTAGGGATTTTTCCTTCTTGAAGAATTCATTATTGTTCCAAAGCTAATGTCGCTTGTAGGATTATTCTCTAATCTATCCATAAAGTCAAATTTTAACTTCACAAAACCAACTCTACAAGCTAATGTGATGATGAGGGCTAAACATCTCTTAAAGTCTTCTAATGCACCCTTAGCTATTAGTAGAACCATTTTGTAGAGCCACTTATTAGCCTTATGAACTTATTCTACATAGTTGTTGATGTGGCAGAACTATTTTTTGGCTAGCTTGTAGAGTTGATTTTTGATTTTATGAGCAATGCTTTTTGTTAGTTCTTATGTGGTATATCTTGTTTCACCCTTGCTTTGTAGAGATAGATTTTAGCTTTGCAAGCAACATCCTTTCTCTAGTACTGATGTGGTAGAACCAAAAGTAAGCTTGTTCATAAAGTAGAATTTTAGCTCTACGAATAATGATCCTTTCCTAAAGCTAACGTGGTAGAGCCAAAAGTTGTGTTTCTTGTAGAGATATTTCATAGAACTACTTCTTTTCTCTTCAAGTTCTTTACCATGAGATAAAGTTGACATGGTAGAATCATTTTATATAGCTACATTTTAATTCTACAAGATTATTCTATATGACTGTGATGTGGCAGAACCATTTTTCACACTCATAGGTAGAACCATAGTTTGGTTCTACAAAGAGCTTAACCTCAAGCTTTCTCCTTAACTGATGACATGGTACATAGAACCATTTCATCTTTTCTTGTAGAACCAATTTTTTATTCAAAAAATGTTCTCCAAATATAGCTCATGTGTCACATGAGATTTACATACAAAGCTAATTTCAATCTTTTCTTATGCTTAAATGCTATGAAGCTAACTCAAGTAGAACCATCTTGTAGAGCTCATTCTTGATTCTATAAGCTTCCTCTACAAGTTGACGTAGTTTAATGATGACATGGCTTGTAGAACTGATTTGATGAACCTCTCATAAGCTCTATGGATAAGGTCTAACAGCTTATGTGATAGGACCAAAAAGTGATATTTTTAATAGATCCATTTTTGGAATCCTACAAACCTTTTTGTCTAAAAAAAGTTGACTTCATAGGCCTAATTTTAAACATTCTTATAAAACAAGTTCATAGAACCTCTTTTTGGTTCTACGAACCAACTTTTCTTAGAAGTTGACATGGCAAGGTCTCTCTAAAGCCTCTTTTTAGTCCTATTTTCTTAGCTCTATGTATCTGTTGATTTTTCAAAATTTGACATGGTAGAACTAGTATGGAAGATTTTTATGAAGCTAGATTTTAGTTGTACACATAATCTCATTTTCATACTCCATGATTAAATAATGACATGGCTTGTAAAAGTGTTTTGTAGAATCTCTTTTTTGTTCCAAGAGCTTCCCCAAGTACATAGGAGATGCCAATATGGAGTCCATAGTTGTAAGATGATGCATAAATTTAGCATATTTATGTTATAAATGTATCATAGGACTAGATGTGTTGAATCTTTTATTAGCTTCATCTTCAAATTCTTATTGCAGGCATTTGTTAAGATATTTTATAGGTGTATTAGATACATACATATGTGAAACATCATTCTATGTTAATATATTGGTAATGCATTATACAAAATATATTTTAGCATTATTCAAATTAGAATTTACATTTACTTGTTTAGCATTTATGTTTAGATGATTTGTTTGAGATGTATTTGATGATCTTGAAGGTGTCATTCTATCTTTATCTTTTAGTAGTTGTATAATTTATTGATGTAGCTCTAAAGTTGGATTTGAGGTATCTATGCCTAGTTCTACTATCAATTGTAAATATGTTGTTTTATTCTAAAATCATTCATAGAGTATAACCAGTGAGTAAAAATGAAATTTTGATGAATATTTTGTAATTTGTAAATTTTGAAATTGTCATGAATGTGTACCAAAATTCATTCATTCATGTAATTTGCATTGTTGTCTTCTATTGAGTATGGTACTGCTTTGGTTATTGATGTTTTTGGTTGTTTAATATTTTCCTTATTAAAGTCAACATTGTTTTGATGACTTGAAATTGTTTTGTTCTTATTGCTTGTTAATGTAAGGTATCTTTGTTAATGTAAGGTATCTTTGTTAATTTGCTAAAGAATATACAAATACTTAGTATAATCATTTGTTAAAGTATAAATTTTTTAAAAGAAATGAATAGTAATTTTGTATTTGTGTAGTACCTATAGAAATAAAAAGTTTATGAATATTTTGTACTATGTAAATTTTGAAATTATAGTGAGTGTATACCTAAATAAATTGATTCTTCTAATCTTCATTGTATTCTACTAATAATGGTTCTACTTTAGTGGTTGATGTTATTTATTGTTGGTTAGTATTTTATTCACTTGACATCATTGTGTCCTTGTTGCTTAGTGCTAGTATTTGTTACTGTAATGTGTCTTTGTTAAGCTACCAAAGAATATGCAAAGAATTATTATAATTATATGTTGAACTAGTAATTTTTTATCAAGCAAAATAATACAAAGTTTGTGTTTGTGTAATGCCTACAAACGATTGAAGTTGAAGACATTTGACCTATAATTGCTAATGATTTATGAAATGGATGTTTTACTTTCTGGTTCATGATGTATTTGGTAGACTTGAAAAAAATAATAAAAAATTAAAAATAAAAACAAAAAAAGAGAGAAATTATTATATCCAATTAAATTGTAAAAAATTAATAAATTTAAAAGAAAAGATGGGATTTGCTAACAATACTTGAAAATGATTTAAGCTTTTTGGATAACCTTCTTAGGCATGTCTTGATTAGTTGCAAGCAGAATTTGTAGGATTTTAATCTTTGACATGCGAAATTTTTCCATAGTTGTAACAAATAATTGGTAGTTCATATGAACAACAATAAAGTGAGTCCAATATATATCTTATTCTAAACTCTTGTTCAAATATATTTCAGTCCAAATGTAGTTGTGTAAATCTTGCTTCATCTATATTAATTTTTTTATGTATCCACAAATACCATGATGTACCTTTGAGTTGTTGAATAGTCAATTGAGTACACTCATGAGAATTACAATCAAAGACTTGAAATAACATCTTCATTTCTCCAAGCCACTTTGTAGCTGCATAGGAATTATCATATCCCATGAAGTTTGAGGAATTAAAACTACAAAATTTAGCTAGCAACTCTAGGTTAAGTATTAATGAATTTTGTTGTAGATTGTTGTTCACTAAAGATATCAAAGCTTTTTTATTTTGACACCATTGTTTCGTAGCTTTGTAAGGGCTTCATTAATCCAAAACTCTACATTAAAAATGTTAAAAATGTTTGATCTAAAAATGACACAAAAAATATAATATAAACCTTGTTACCTTTGCTAGGGTTATTTGATGTTTTTCATTGTCCTCATTCTTTGCAATTGCTTCCATGGTTTCATTTGTTAGTTTTTATGATTTCAATTTTTATCTTTTTGATTCTCCATATTTTCATTACCTATACATATTCATTGCTTTTTTATACTAAAATTAAAGTTGAAATTAGAAGATATTGGGAAAAATTGAAATCATAATTAGATAGAAACATTCATTTTATATAAAAAAATATAGAACACCTCATTTTTTACAAGTTGAATATCAACCTATGTAGCTGAAAGTTGTTTTGTATTCATATATTTAGTTTGTTAATTTTTTTTTTTCATATTTGAATGAGATCTGTAAAAGATTTATGAGAAATTTGATAATGGAAGTATTTTAAATTGGATAAGTAGATAGCAAAAATTGCAAATAGCAAAACATAATAAATAAAAAAAAACAAAAAATAATTGAAGATTATTAATAATTGAAATAGTAAGTTGTGAGAAGTATAGAGCAAGATTAGATCCAATGAAGAGCAGGTTATGATAAGTAGATAGCAATATTAGATACTGCAGAAATCATAACCTAAAACAAAAAATAAAGGAAATTGCAAAGAGCAGGTGAAATGCAAAACAATTATTACATGTCAAAATATTATTAATTGTCAATTTGACATAGCATTTGAAGAAATTTTCAAAAGTAAAATACAAAAAAATTATCACATGTTAGATAATCATAAATCATTGAAAAAGCTTAACCTTTAATATTTTTGTTATTTAAAAAGACAAATAGAAAAATTGTGATGAGTAGATAACATAAATTAAAAAGGAAAAAAATTGAAATTAGGTAAGTAGAATTTGCAAATACCAAGGTCAAATCCTATGAAGAAAATTCACTAGAGAGTAGGGTCTTGCAAATAGTAGGCTATGATGATGAGATAGCAAACTTTGCAATAATTTGAAAAGATCAAAATATCACAATGAGTTTAAAAAATTAAAATTAAAAGAGAAAAATAGGGCAAAATACCTAAAACAGCAAGTTGTGATGAGCAAAGAGTAGGGTCAATGTAACACCCCACCCTAGCGCACCTAGCTAGGGCAGGATGATGCCTAGGATCACTAGTAAAATTGTTGTGGCAAAAAGCCTGAAACAAGCATAAAATCCTCAAAATTTTGGTAGGACTCCATTTCACTCCAAACAAGTTCCACACCTACGTAGATACGATCCTCAAATCTAGGTTTAGAGTAGAGAAAAATCCACCCATGAACCTCAAAATTAAAAAAAAAAAGATGTAGAAAAGGCAAAGGCAAGAAAGAAAACTGAAGGAAAAAATAATCTCTTGTTCATTTCTATTTTCTCACATAAAGAACAAAACCAAAATCCATTTTCTATGGGTAAGCAATGGTGGGGCGATGGAAAAAACAACCATATAAACTATGCTTTTCATCAATGCTTTTTGTTTTAAATAAAAATATACAAGCCACTTTCCTTTTTTTTCTGTTTGAACCTATGAGATCCTTATCAAACACTCTACACCTTCACATTTCAAAATCACACCCAAGCATCACAAAACATAACATTATAATTTAAATACATAATTACCAAAATCACGCAAAAGTATAAATACATACTGAGTAGGTGCTCTTGTACCCCAACCCAACATCCCTACCAGCAACATCACCTATCTAACACATCACACAATGCTAGTGTACATAATCACATTAGTTATGCATGTAAAGACATCTTAATCATAACATAAAGTACAATTATACTAAACTAACTCGTCCCTAACAACCCACTGAGACTACACACGTAATGTATAAATCATAACCATATGACCATACCTAATGTGTCTAGAAGGGATGTAACAGTCAAATCCAGTAAAGAGTGCGCTTTGATGAGAAAAAAAAGGCCAAATCTCATGGAGCAAATCTAACAAAGAAAAGGGTTAGATTGGGTGGAGAAAATTCAGTGAAGTAAAACAGAATCCAAAGAGGAAAACAACGCAAAATACTTGAGGGTCAGATCTTGTAAAGCGTAGACAGTAAGGTCAAATTTTATGAAGAACATAATATGATGAGCAAAAACTAGGATCAAATCTTATAAAGTAAGTTTAGCAGATAGTAGGGTTATATTGGACAATGGAGATTTGAGAAATAGTAAGGTTAGATTAAGCAAAATAGATTCAATAAAGAAAAACAAAATTCAAAGAGCAAAATAGAGAAAAATACCTAAAACAACAGAATCTGATGAGTAGAGAGCAATCTCAAATTTAGTGGAGGCCAGACTATGATGAGTAGATACTAGGGTCAAATATTGCACAACTGATCTACCAAAAAAATGTATCAAATCAAGCAGAGTAGATCCTACAAATACCACAATGAATAAAAAGTACATAAAATTCAAAGGGAAAAAAAGAGTAGAATACCTAAAATAGTAGGTTATGATGAGTAGAGAATAGGCTTGGATTTGGCAAAGAGTAGGCTATGATAAGCAAACAACAAAGTCAAATTTCATGAAGTAGGTCTAAAAAATAGTAGGATTAAATTAGGTGGAGCAAAACCAACAAAGAAAAAATTCAAAGCGAAAAAGAGGCCAAATTACCTTAGGGTCAGATCTGGCAAAGAGCACTGAGCAAGGTTAGATTTGATGGAGAGAAAACTGTGATGAGCAAAGACTAGGGTCAAATCTTCTAGAGTAAATCTAGTAGATAATAGGGTTAGATTAGGCAAAGGAGATCTAATAGATAGCAGGGTTATATTAGGTGAAGTAGATCCAACAAAGAAAAATAAAATTCAAAGAGTAAAATAGAGAAAAGTACCTAAAATAATAGGCTCTAATGAGTAGAAAGCAACATTAGATCCAGCAAAGAGCAAATTGTGATGAGTCGAGATTGGGTTTAAATTTTGTGGAACAAATCCAACAGATAGTAACGTTAGATCAAGCAGAGTAGATCTAATAGAGAATTTTTAATAAAAAAATGCAAAGAAGATGATGATGAGTATAGAGCAAGGTTGGCTGCAATGGAGTTTTCAAAAAGAGCTTGCAAAGTCACCTATGATGAGCAAAAAGCATGGTTAGATCAAGCAAGGCAAATTCGGTGAAGAATTTTTGATAAAGAATGTAGAGTAAACAAGGTTTACAAAAGTAGTATTTAGATGAGATGTGATAGTGTATAGATTAGGAAGGTTGCGGGGTTATAAAAAGGTAGTGTGTAAAAAGTAGTCTTTTAGGAAGGTAGGGGAGGTTGCAAGGGTTAGAAAAAAGTAGTGTATAATTTGTGATATGGGGAAGAGCGTAGGTGGGATGTGACTAAGAAAAAAGTAGTGTTTGGATGAGGGGTAATAGTGTATAGATTACACTAGGGGGTAGGGGAAATAAGCTATGTAACTAAAAGAAAAGTAGTGTTTAGATGGGGAGGAAGGGTAATAGTGTATTAATTGCATAGTGATGAGTAGCAGGTACCCCCCCTACATCCAACCATATGAATCACAAGTGTTCACACACGATCCAGTCGAATTCTGTGGATGGGACTAGTTGTGCATCTAGATCATTAAGCATTAGACTAGTGGTAGCTTTATCACGTATGGTATAGTCCAACGTGAGGCATATGATTATTGATGTTGTTTTGGCTTTATGCTACTCCTAACGATAATAGAAAAATTAATTATTTAATCTAATTAACAACAAAAAGTAAAGTCTAAACTAGCCTATGGGTGATGAGTGTTTATTCCTAGCTTGTCGTACATGTCTTAAACCCATGTATCCACTACTAAGATTACCAAATGTCATGTACTAGGTGAACCAAGCAATAACACTACTAAGATTACCAAGCAAATACATATTTACATTGGAAATTGGTCACAGTCATTCCATCAATTGATTAACTTGCATAAAAATGTAAATATTAACTAAGTACATGAAATGTATAAATTAACTAAGGACATGTAAAGTAAAATTGCATGGAAAGTAAATTTAATCTAAGTCAAATTGTCGCAATGAATAAGAATCAATTTCAATATTATTTCCATTCATGGAATGTGTCTAGGTACATTACCACTCAAATAAGATGCCATACAACTAACTCAGATCCACACTGCGAGCACTCACTAACTATTCTCTAAGACTATGAAATAAAACTACAAGGGTTCAGCTACTCCATTGACAAAAGAATGCTAGATACACAGTGGGAGCACATGTACTTATAGGCAAAAACACACACTGTGTCAATGTGTACGCATCAATGCATCAACGCATGTGTCAACGGGATTGTGTTTGACATGTACCCGTCGACGTAGTTGTAATATCACATCTATGACATCACAAATGTGATGTAGCATCTATGATGTAGCAACCAAATAAGATACACCGACAAGGATGCTACAACATAGATGCAATGCAACATCTATGATATCTCAACCAATTGATGCTTCATCATACCCCCACAGCCGAATAAAAACTTGTCCTTGAGTTAATAGGATAGGACTGAGCTTTCTTTACAAAAAATTGGAAAAGTATGGGATTATTGACTGACGCTAACTATTAACTAACCCGGAGTGCCGCATTATAAAATTTTATTTAAATGGATGCATACAAAATGAAAAAAATGATAAAAAAAACTAGACAAACATTAAAGATTACAAAATTTGCAAAGGTCTTCAAAAATCCACTAAAGATGATTCTTCTTATTGTTGCTAGTGGTGGCAAACTCCCAACCTTGATTATTATGTTGATGCTTCTCTAATTATGTAGAAAATTTCCAAAGGATGGACTGAAATTTCTTCTCATCATCTCATGGATCAAGCAATCATGTAATGTTTTAGCCATTATCCTATATGTGCTACTATTTTTCCATGGACAAATCCTTCATTGTTCCTCTCTTGGCTTCATTTTTGTGCTTGCCAAAAGACCTTCTTCCTTAGGCATCCCTTTTAGCATCACCTTCAGTCACCAAAGGATCAACATTAGTTTTGGTAAATTTTCCTTAATAATTAACCCTTTTTAGATTCCTTAGTTTGCATTTAAGCACAAGGTGATGATAGCATCCTATGCCCAAGGCTATGAGGAAACTAAAATCATCAAGCTATTCACCTTATTTTAGTCAATTACTATTAGTTGCCATAATGTTTGAAAATAGGATGTTGAAAAAATTTCAAAAATTTTAAAGTAGGCATCCCATGACTAATAAGCATAACTTTGAATGCACACAAGTTTTCGAACAATAAAAATCAAAGGTCAAATGTAGAAGATGGCTAAGAAATTTTTTGAAATTTGAGGGATATTGAGATAGAAAAGTAGGAAAATTTAATTAAAATTGATGTGAAGTAGTTCCAAAAGCATGCATAAGTTTAGAGAAACCATCAATGATGTTCTGGAAGATGTGAAGGTTAGTTCAAAGCCATGATCAACAAAAGTTATGCCAGTGGATCCTCCCCAAAGCAAGCTCCTTCCATAATTCCCTTGAATAACTTCTATAGATGTCCGTGGGCACCCAAGTTAAATGTATATCATGCCTTTATTCCAAACACACAACTGCCTTGGTTGGGATGTTGCACTATACTATACAAAACCATTCAGCTCATAATCACATGCAATAGTGAGGTGAATAATGGGATAAGAAGGGATTCCTAAGATGGGGATGGAAGGTGCTTTACCATGTCTGCAATAGGTTCTTATGTCAAGTATGATTAAAATGACTAGCATACCTATCCATCCAAGTTTCAAACCAAGTCCATACCATTTACAATGACCTCACATTGATGTGTTCCTTCAAACAATCATCACTCCAAAAAAAGAAGAAGGAAGGAAAGGCCTTAGTTAGAGGGATACCTTCAGGCATGGGGAACATGTCTTTCCAACCCCATACCTAGCACTTTTAGCCCATTATTGTGTCTAAGGGATGTGCTTTGAATTCCCATTATTATTATTATTATTATTGGATTTTAAATTTTTTGAAATGGGAACCACACCATGCAAAGACATTGCTTCCTATTTATTGGTCAATGGAGGAATGATGATATGTTCCACGAGGAGTCATACACCACATGAAGAAAGTAAGAAAAGAACCCAACAAGTCTCCTTGAGGTCACACCCTTTTGTCGTTCCCACTTGGTCATTCCCTCTTTCTTCAAGGTACAATGATCATTGATTAATTTTAGTTTCATGAAATAAGAGCCAAATTGCTTTCATGAAAAAAGACCTTTTTATTTAGAGAACCATAGGTATGGATGAGGTGGTCTTACTACTTCATACAATTACTTAACTAGTTATCTTGATAGCATAGCACAAAAACCCAACACATAGCATTGACTTCTACATCATGACTAGCAATATTATTAACAGAAACATGAAAAAAATGACTCAAGAAAAGAGAAAACTATAAAGAAAATAAATGAAAAATATCAAGAAATGAATAACATATTAAGAATTAGAAAATGGTGAAAGAAATGGGAAAATGATAAAAAAATTGTAAAATAAAAAAAGTGAGAAGCATTTATTAGTTCTTGCATCAGGATGGGGCATCTCCCCCATGACTAATCTTGTTGGTAAGCATTCAAGAAATGGACTGCACACCTTGGCTATACACCACAGTTTTTCTATTTATCATCTTTGTTGATTTAATCGTTCGCATGGTATCACATCTAACTTTGATGATAATTCCATTTGGATTAGGAGACATATCTTTAGCTAGAATTGAAGGTATTTCCTTTTCAAAGGGTCCAGATGTGTTTCCTTCTTCTTCTTGATTTTCTATTTTAATTTTTGGGTCTCCTTGTTTAATATCTTTTGTTGGTGTATAGTTAGAGTGTAACATGTCTACATCTAACTTCTCTGTTTGATCCATTTTCTTAAGTCTAGAAATAATAAGTGGATTGTTTAGTTCCATGCATATTTTAAATGGTTTTGTACTCTTACTTCCAAGCCATTGGATGTCTTTTGGTTTAGTGGCTACCAAGTAGACTTGTTTTTACTCACACACTTGTTCCTTAACTTTGTTCTGGATTAGTATAGGGGTTGTGTTGATATTTTGAGCTTCCAACCCACAACTACATCCTTTATTATTATTAGTAATGCAAGGATTCTTCTATCACTTCATAATAATAGGTTCATCTTTTATGTATTTTGTTATAGTGATGATGATTATTGGCTTCTACATATGATTAGGAGATGTTGTTATGGCGAGGAAGTGTGTTGCACTAGATTGGCCCTATGCTGGTTTTGATGTGCCAGTAGGTTTGTGAGTTTTGTGCTCGTGCATGGGAACTATCCTAAAGAAAGGATATTTTTGAGGTTGTGGTTGAGATCTACTAGCGTTATCATTTCTGTGTATGTTCACAACACAAGTGGCATTTTTCCATTGATGCTATGGTGCTAAACCTCCTTGTGTTAGCAATGACATGTGATGGAGGGAAGTATGAGAATATTTAGGATATGACAGAGGATGAGAGACATGAGGTGGCGACCCTTCAGAAGATGTTGTGGATTATGATATTTAGGAGAGTGGTAGTTGTAATTTGAGGTAGAAGAAGTAGAACCAATTGGAGATATAGGTTGTTGAATGTAATATCTATACAGGTCCAATTGGGTAGTGTTGGTTTGATGATGGCCTCTCCCATGACTGTGGGTTTTGCCACTATAGTTTACAGTAGTTTTAAGGCTAATAATAAGTTCCCCTCGAATAGTATAGTTGGTTGTAGGACTATCTATAATTATCTTGTGAGTAAGGTAATTTCCTAGGCATTTGCTTTTATACGAACTTGGGATTCAAAGAAAAATCCCAATACTCATGTAGATGTAACATGACTAGGCAATAGCCCTTTGGATGGTTATATAGGCAGATGTAACATCCATCATCCTCTTTTGTGGTTGAGTCTATAGCCTCTTCTTCTACAACTATTTTTTCCTTTTTCCAATAAGTGTTCCTACTTGTTTCTTGGTTCTTTTTCCTTCTCTTTTTTTGATCACTCAATTCGTTTTGCGTTACTCTCTCCTTTATGGTTTTCACATAATTTGTAACTTTTTCATTTATCAACTCTCATATCTTATCTATCCTTACTTCAAGCTCATCGATAATCACCTCATCAAGAGCTACCTCTTTTTCCTCATCATAGATATGGACCCTTTTCTTTTGAAGAGTTGGATCCTAGTTATATTCCTCTACATTCTCTCATTTACATAGCTCTCCTTCTTTTGCCACCTACTTGATTAGCCTTTGTATCTAATGGGATTTTAGTTTGGATAATCAACCTTGGGCATAAATCCCAAGGATCTCCCTCATTTGATTATGAAGCCCATCTATGATATGGAAAATTTGTTCTCTTTTAGAGAATTCATGGTTGGGATAGCTATGTAGTAGTGAATAGTATTTATCCAAGGCCACATCCAAGGGTTCATGATTTTCTTGCTTCCACCTTTGGATGTTTTTTCTCAGCTTGGATACTCTTGCATAGGTTTGACATTTTTTATTGAAGAGTTCCAGCATTGTGGACCACCAATGGATTGAATTTGATTCCAACGATCTATACCAACTTTCAACTTCATCTACTATTGTCCTAGGAAAGAACTTAAGCTTTGGCCATTTATGTTTGATATTTTGCAAGGCGTAGGCATCATGGAAGGCTTGTAAGTGATGTTGTGGATCAAAATTATAGCCTCTCCTAAATTTAGGAAAGTTGTTCATATCAAGTTGTTTGATGCAGCTGTTCCTTTGATGCCTTTGAAGTATTTGAACTACCTCCCTAATCTGTTAAGTCCCTAGTAGCCAACAAGGGTTTATCAGTATTAGACATATCATGGTGATAATTTCTATTTTTATTTGTCTGATTGTGATGATCTTGTTTATGCTCACTTTGATGTCTTTGATATTGCCCTTGGGTTCAATTTCTATCTTCATCTTGACCCTTTAGTGGAGCGTTATCTCTATACCTACATTCATCTTCATTAGAACTAGACGTTGAAGAGGAAGAGGAAGATGGGGAACTGGAAGAATCATCATGGTTCCTATATTTTCTCCCCTTGTCCCTTGATTTATCTTTTCTAGGTTTAGAGAAGGTCTTAGGCCTTGAAGCCCTCCTTGTTCTAGGACTTACTCCACCTCCTCTAGGATATTCTACATTAGTTAAACATAGTCTTTAAGTGTAGTAAGGGTCTAAATGAGCATATGAAACCCCTGCTTGAGGTTGTTAACTTCAATTCTTTTCAGTATAGATCCTATCATTTCTCTTACAAGTGTTTTCATCATGTGATGCATTCTTGGCCCTTTATGAAGAAGACATGGTTTTAACATGTGTGATTTAAAATATTAATAGTTTCTAAAAGATGTATCATTAATACTCCTACAATGATCTTGTATAATATAACTAATCTAGATAACTAGCACCATCCCTAGCAATGACACCAATGATGAGTAACAGGTACCTCCTATGCCCAACTATACGAATCATAAGCATTCATGCATGATTTGATTGAATTGTATGGATGGGAGTAGTTGTGCATCTAGATTGTTAAGCATTGATCACAGTTTTTTGTCTTTCCACTTAGATTAATGGTAGCTTTGTCATGTATGGTTTAGTCTAAAATGAGGCATATGATTGTTGATGTGGTTTTGGATTTATGCTACTCCTAATGATAATAGAGAAATTAATTATTTAATCTAATTAACAATGTAAAGTAAAGTCTAAACTAGCCTATGGGTGATGAGTGTTTGTTCTCAGCTTGCCGTACACATCCTTTTTTGTATAGACAAACATTTATCAAAAGTAAAGAGTATTTTATTTTTTGTATGACAATGTTTTATTTTTTGTGTGACACAAGTATTTCCTTTTTTGCATGATGCCTTCAAAAAGTTAAGAATAGACCTTAAGCCTTATGACTCTGAGCTAATAATTAATGCTATGTGTACTCTTAACAATATAGTAGTAATACCAAAAACATAAATCATTATTAATTACTATAGTGATAATATATAATAATAACTACTTCTAAACATCTAACACCTTTCCTAGCAATGATGCCAATGAAGAGTGATGAGTATGCATATAACCCAACTATATCATCTACAAGTATCATAGTAGAACATGTCATAATCCATAGAAAGGATAGGTTGTATGTAGCATGGCTTGATCACAAGTCACTATCTTCTCAATCACATTTCTAGTGGGTTCATAGTGTATGGTTAAACATGACTAAGGTATATGATCACTAATGCTATATGCTCCATGATCTAATTCCAAAAAAATAATGAATTAATTTCTAACTATTTACTTAACTAATAACAAGAAAATAAGGGGGTGTTGAACCTAAAACATATATATATTAAAAATAAAAATTCAAAGTACAAAAGAAAATATGCTTTGTTGGTGAATCAAAGGTTGTTTCCCTTTAGAACATTGGTGGAGGAGTATGTAGATCCTTTGGGATTCCATGCTACCTTAACTATCATTTAGAACTACATGGTGTGAACCTCATCATAAGGATATTTAGGCTTGTAAAGGAGATTTTCCTTCAATGCTCAAGCCATTGCCCTCTCTTCAGCGTTGTTCTTAGGACTAAATGCATTAGTATAGGAATGTACTATAGTCCTTCTAGGGGAGTTGGTGTGCTTTGTGTGTGTACACCTAGTTGGTCTAGTTGTATAAGTAATATTTATGACAATAATAACATATCTAATCATTGGTTAACAAGTTGTGTGCTATGTTATAACACAAGGTGTTGAGCATTAAGACATATTCCACCTTGAGTTTGCCCTCACTCTCGTTGTTGCTATTGGGACTCTCAGGTGATGCCAAATAATGTTTCCAAGGGCAACCCACTACAAAAAAGGGAGTACTGCATAGAGAAGAAACTTCAAATCAATAAAAAGAAAAGGCCTAACTATTTTAGGAATGTCTTTTTAGATTTGCTTCCTTATAATCAATCCTGAAAAACCTTCCATTTAGGATAGGAATTTAGACATTCCATGAAAAGATTAACATTAGGTGGAGGCGGAGGAAGCCCCTCCCCTATCAATAGAATCATCATTATCAAAAGATATTATTTCCATATCTTAACAAATAGATGCAAAAAAATTATTAGCAGTTAAAATATCTTAAACATGTTGTTCATTCTAAAGATTTAACATGTAATCACCAATAGATAGACTTCCTTGAAATTATTTTATTATGAATAATTAGGTGAAAACCATCTGAATCAACAATAGCATTATGTGAAACCTAAGGAACATATATTTGTTTTCCTTTAGTCATTGAAGAATTTTTTGAAACTAATTTCCTTGGAACCTTTCTTGAAGACATATTCTATTGAACAATAGTAAATGAAAGAGGTGGGCTAACTATTGAAATGTTAGCAAAACAAAATCTATAGAAGAAACCTTAGTAGGGTTTATAACATTTGTAGAAGAAACCTTAGTAGCATTTATTATAGCTTGTTGCTGATGTGCGTGCATAACCTTTTTTGGCAACATAAAAGGACATGAATCAAACATGTGACCCTCTTGATGATAATAGTAACATGACTTTGGAAGATTGTAATAAACAACCTTCTATGCATAATCAATTCCACCAACACATAGAAGAATTTATTGCTTAAGCAAATTAAGATCCACTTTAATCATATATCAAATTCTATGAAAACCACTAGCTACAATGAGGGCATCAAAATGCCTAATTGGCCCAATGCAAGAGATAATATTGCTTTCAAATTTTTCCAAAATTAATGGAAGATTTAGCAATTCAAAAAAATAAAGAACTTATCAAAATTCAAGAGATGCTGGATTAAAAGAGGGAGCTCACTTTCAAATAATCAATAAAGCACAACAATAATTGAAAACACCGATATCAAAAGCCTTAGAAACCATCAAAAATAAGTTTGACAAATATCGAACATAGATATCATCCAAACCTCGATCTTTCGAAACCAAATTTACATGATTCAAGAAACTTGAGGAATGAGGTAAATAATCTAGAATTTACACAAAAACATACCTTCTAAAATTTCCTAAGTAATAGATTCATATAAATTATTAGGCAATTCCTAGATAGGCAAATAAGTGGTAATTCCACATGAAGGATCACCTACTGAATCCGGTGGCATTGTACATAAGATCAATGCCAATTCCCTTCAACTAGTAACAAGAAAATAAATCCTAAGCTAGCCTATGAATTTTGAGTGTTAGTTTCTCAACCTACCATCATATTCTTGGATATTTATGCTAATTGTTGAGATTACCAAACTAGCACACCATTAGGCATACCAAGTGTCTAGTCACTAGGATTACCAAGCTAGCAAGAGTCTAATGCTCAAGATCAAGTCATGCTCACTCCATTAATGATTTAACATATATGGAATTGTAAATGCAAGAAAGTAAATCTAATAAAAGTTAAAGTGATTCAATGTGAAGAAATCAATCTCAACCTTTATTTTTATTCATGGGTACATCCAAGCATAACCACTCAAAGACACTAAACAATTGATTCAATTGCATGTTGTGTGTATTTGATAACTGCTAAAAGGAATAAAAAAATAAAATTAACAAAGTCTATCTACTATGGACTAAAACTACCTATTTTCCATCATATTAATATACGTAGTTATAGGTAAAATATAATATTACGATATCATATCAACAATTTGGTGTTAAAGGCTATGATATCTCAACTACAATCTCGCAGATGCAATGTGATATTATAGTTAATATCTAGTAACTCTGTTATGAGAAAAAGATAGGTCATGGATGCCAAGAAGGGTGTTAGAACCCAAAACATAGGTGCACCCCAAGATATATAGAAGTTTATAACTCAATCAAACCTATGACTTAGAGTTTCCAAATCAAAAGTCTTACCATTAGGCTAACACCTCATTACAAAGAAGAAGAAAAAAATACTTGTTAAGAAAGGTTGTTAATCATTGTAAAGGAAAAATTTTAACAAATTTAATAGCAACATTGTTCGTCAAAGTTAGCTCAAATGGTTAGGTTACTATCTAACTAAAATTTGTAGATACGAGGTTGCTAGTTTAAGTCACATGAAAAAGGCACTCTTATATTTTGCAGGGTGTGGGATGTTAGAACCCCATTGCATTGTAATATAGGTACACCCCAAGATATATAGTCTAAGTAAAACTTTACAACTCAAAATTACCCACTAGATTAGCTAACACCTCATAAATTATCTTCCATTCTTATATTTCTTAAACCATAAAGTATATCATTATGCATTATTGCCCTTCCTTAACTTGCATAAAATGGGTTAGCAATTTTCTGACCAATTTAAAAAGTGGGCTAGTGCCTTGATTTTAAAGATACAATGTTTATATCAATCTATATCTAAACAATTTTATGACCAATTTAAAAAGGAGGGCAAGTGCCCTACTTTTAAAGATGGAGGGTTTTTATCGATCTACATCTACCACATCAACTCTACATTAAAAAAACATCGTGCATTTGTACAAGAGAACATTGCACTCATGATTATACATGCTACCTTAAGAGTATTGACATCGATAACAAATTTATGCGGTCGTTACCGCCTCTTCCAGTGAAGATAGAATCAGGAGAGAACGTGAAAATCCTTCTTATGAAGGGAGTCGTGGGTGAAAATAGCTTTGGAAGACAACTTAAAAGCTACTTTTGCGGTGCATTTTTAAGTTTATTTGTGTCAGAAGTTATTAATATTGTGGATAACTTTGAGGAACATAGCGAGCAATCATTAGCAGAAATTTGAAGTGCCAACGGTAAGTTTCTTGCCTCTGTTTTGTTCGTTTCGTCAAAACGAAACAAACTGATTATTCCTATTTCCCTTTGGTATCCTCTGTTTTATATTTAACATATTTGCGCAAGAAAACCAGAGTAACATTTTGTAAGTTATGTTCAGCCGCAGAAATAACAAAGCCACTACACAATGCATTTACGACCAATTATTAAAGTAGCTCACATTCATTTCGTTTGTCAATGGAGTGGTGGTGATTCGTTTTCAAGTTAGAAAGATGTGGGGTTTAAACTTCAGTGCAGTTATTCGAAGAAATTACATTTTCTTCATCCACCAACTTTAGGTACCTCACCTCATCGTACGAACATTGAAGCTTCGAGTGACGATTGATATGATGATGTATACTAGGGCCTTAATTCGTTTAATGTATTAACGACTGCTTTGACAATTAATAAATGAAAACAGAACCTTGAACACATTATGACGATAATCTATAGATAGTTCCAACGCGTAGAATAATAAATACGTCGTCATGGCAGAGTATGTGGCTGGTGTTAAGCTCCTAAAAATGATATTTCAAACGCAAACACAGAGCTGGAAACTTCCAAGTACAAGTTTATCCCTTTGCCTTAAGAAAGCATTTTTTTAATTATTATACGAAGAGAAACATAGCAGCGTCACCATCACCATGCGCGCCTTAATTTTTTGAAACAAGAAAACGAACCATACAAGGAAACCGAGCCCAAAAAATCTTTAAATTTTTGCTTTAGCCAATATCAGAATTTTATTCAAATGTAAATCACCGAACAAATGATGGGGCTTGTATAGTGGCGCCACAAGTTTTGGAAATTATCATACATCCTAATCATCATGAACATGATATGATGATGGCGGCCAAGAACAGCGCTCCAATGCACGAGTGCCACGTTAGCCGGCAAGCTGCTTTCAACACGTCAGCAGCACCAGGTGTGGGCTCCACTCCAGGCTGGCAGAGGTCCCACGTGCGTCCACCGTCCGTCCGTCCAACGGTCCCGTTCCTGTCCTTTTTCCGGTCGGTGCCCGCTGCTCCTGCAGCAGCACTCTATAAAGACACTTTAACCACAAATCCACAACCTCGACCTCACCTCCAAAACGCTAAAATTTACCGTTTCTGGATCCCTGCATCACTTTTTTGGTGTGAATTCGTAGATTTTAGCCAATGTCAATCTAAGCTACCTCACCTGGCTACCCTCTTCATGCTTGTTGGATTACGAGGGTTTGAACTTTGAACTTAAATGCACTCACTTAAACAGGTCGATCTACTTAATTATCAGCATTGAGGCTCCGAATGATTTATCCCTTTTTATCATCATCATCATCTACCTAAATGTTGAATTGGTAATATCTGCATACTTTCATTTGATTGGATTTGATGTGATTTGGTAGCAGATTGGAAAGAGCTAAGATCTACTGTGTATTCTGTTTCTGTAGAGAGTGGATCCATGGTTTTGTCCTCAGTAGGCAGTAAAAAGCCTATGGCCATGGGATGATGAGATGTGAGACATGACATACTTCCCGATGGCATGCATAATGTGGTGAGACACATGACATGATTCCTGATAGCATGGTTTTGCGATGAAGAGATGTACATAATATATGGGACTGACTGAAAGAAAACCATGGCAACCCTGAGCATACTCAAAATTTGGGTGCCCTGTAGAGCTTGTATCCCCCATTTGCATTTCCTATACGCACAGGCAGAGCTTGAATCCCATTTATTCACATATCCAGTATGCGCGGGCAAAGCTTGTTCCCTGGCATTTGTAGTATGTGTAAACAATGGAGGCAGTGGAGCTTTCTTGCAAGTCAAGCTTGTTTCCAGGTTTGTTATTCGCTGCAGTAT
Source organism: Gnetum montanum (assembly GCA_015680685.1). NCBI lineage: Eukaryota > Viridiplantae > Streptophyta > Gnetopsida > Gnetales > Gnetaceae > Gnetum > Gnetum montanum. The sequence continues at coordinate 62,523 of MNCI01020571.1, read as the reverse complement.
CTTTCTTGTGTCTGCATCACAAATTGCTTTCTAGTTACTCGTTTGTTTTGTGCGTTTTTAATTTTCATTTCCACCTAGATAATTTAGATATATGGTTCATATATTTACCCTCCCACATTGTACCTGTCAAACATTTTTCATTTACGAACCAAAACTGTGTTCAATTTTAGTGTGAGTCTATGCGACTCGCACTTTTTTTGAAAATTCCTTTTAATTTATGCAACATTTTGCGACTTGCAGCAATATATATATATATATATTTATTTATTTATTTTTTTTTTATTTTTTTTTTCTTCAAGTTTACACTACTCGCGCTTTTTTTTTGACTTATACTGTAACAAGACATGCTTTTTTTTTACTTATACTGTAACAAGACATGCGATCAGGTGCGTGCGACTTGCGTTTTTAACAAAAACAAGATATGCACAATGCGAATCTATGCAACTCACACTATTTTTGGGAATACAAATGTATTATTTTTGGGAATACAAATGTATTCGTATTGGATAACTGCGGCTACACTGCAACGCGTAAAAATGTATTCGTATTGGATAACTGCGACCACACTGCAACGCGTAATTTCATAGTCTGTGAGTGACATGCAACTTGCAGTGTCATAGCGTTAGGACTATAATTTAATTCCTACCCATAGTCTGGTCGCACTATTTCTAATTTTTTTGTTTAGTTTTACGTTATGTGAAAATTGTGAAATTCTTCATGAAAAAGGTTTTTCTAAAGTTTTAGAAAAGAAATACATAGCTTTATTTTTGCTCAAAGACATGGATTACAATGTACAAAGGTAGGAAACATACTCTCAAGGCAATTAATTAATCAAACTATTACATGCTCTTACAGTACAAGCTTGGTCATATAAGTATTTGTTTTTGAATTGAGTGCTAACATTGTAGGCTCCTAAGCTTTCTTGGATCATTTCCAATGAGCTTTTTTTGTAAAACCATTGCATATGTTACTATAAGTCAATTGCAGCAATACTATGTCTTGAAATCAATACTTTTAACCTATTGAAATATTAAGATGCATCATTTAGAATGTTGACACCATGTGTCTTTCTTTGGTGAAGGGTCCTTATTGCATTTGGTTGTAGGCATTAAAGAAATTATATTTTGATATCTCTAAAGCTATCTTATTGTTTAGTATTTTAAAGTTAATAACTCATATACATCAATAATAAGATGACTATTATTTTAATGTTTGATCACTAATAGTGGTTCGATGCAATATCGGTATCTCCATATGCATGACATGTAAATGTTTTGGTATGGTACAACATATTAGCAATTTCTTCACTGTGTGCTAATAATATTAATTTTAATGCAGCATAGCTATAGTTGGCTAATTATTTGTGAAAATTTGCCTTCGTAATAGTTGTTGTTATCAAAGTTCTATACAATCTTGAGTGTCGCAAAAGCTAAAGGGAACAACAAAAAAGATTTTCCATGTGATTAGTTGTATTTTTTGAATTATAGTTATTTCAAAAATATAGCAATACACTTATTGATCAATTTTTTTTTGTGTTATCTTATTTTAAATGTTATTTAATTTTTAAAATTGCAACTATTGCCTTAGTTTGTGAACATAATGTTGAAAGTATTTTGGAGTTACAGAAATGTTTGTCCTTTTTGAGAAATTAAAGAGAATTGGAATTTATAATTGGATGACAATGGAAGGATGTTATGATAAAAATGTTGTTTACAATTTTTATGAATAGTTAACTAATGGTGTCTCATTTGGGGTAAATACTTCGCAAGTCATTGTACAAGGTCAGAATCTCACCTTCAACACAAATGATATTATAGATATCATATAAGTTTTATGTAGCATTAAGCCATTTATCAAGGAACGAAGATGGAAGAAAAGTGAAAATTACTTAATTCAGTATGCCCAAAAATTTGATAAGAAAGATAACAATCAAAATTGCTATTTAGAGTTATTGTTGCTCTCCAAATTTATGCAATGGTTTGTTTTTAGTAAAATCAATCAAAGCTAAAATTTCTAATAATGCAATTTTACTCAAATGGGCATTGGATAACAATAAAGGTCTTCGTTTTGATTTCCTAGTGACCATACTATCTGAGATGTAGAGACATAAAAGGGCATAACAACTTCATGGTGTTAAATAGCCTCTTAGCTTTCCAATTATTGTAAGCAAATTATTATAAAAACATAACATATAGGTTATTCCTACGCAACTTCAAAACATAGTGAAATTGAATGCTAAAAGCATTTTCAAGAATATATTGTTGTCTGAGAGGCCTAAAAGCTCATATAATGTGAAAGAACATGATAAACCTTTTATGTAAGATGTGTGTCATTATGATAAATGTTCTCTGAAAGCAATTGAAAACAAGTTAGATAATGTGATCAAGACATTATGTTAATATTCTAAAAGCAATGCAACACTTTGGAATATTGTGGAGGAGCTAAAATTTGACAAATCTCGGTTGCCGGAAGAAAACAATGCACAAGTGTTGGTTGTTGAAATAAAACAATGCACTAAAGGCAAAAATAGAGAACTTTGTGGCTAATGAAAATAGTTGTATGAACAAGTTGATTGTTTAGAATTAGAAAATGGATGATGAAATTGGAGTGCTAAATACTGAAATAGGCGTGCTAAGGAATGCATTGGCATCCAAAAACATTTATCTTAATAGAAGCAACATCACAAAAGACCTTAATAATGACATGATGTTGTATATTTTCTATATTTCTTTAAATCTTTATTATTTTTGGAACTTCTTTTTTAATATCATTAATGTAAATGTGTGTAATAGATTTAAATGATATAGAAACACCCAAAGAAGCCATGAGATTATTTGTTTATGCTAAACATAACAAAGAACAAATAATCCATGAGATGAATTTGTAGAAACCAACAGGTAACTGAACTTAATATCGATGTCGCATATGTTATGTTTAGAAATTTAAATTTTTGATTTGTTGCTAACCCTATTGTTTTATTATATGTATAAAACTATGATAGTAAAATGGAATTTGACTTTATTATCTAATTTTTCTATTTTATAGTTGATGCCAATGTTGATTTGACGACATCAATTGATGATTGTGCAACAATTGATATAGTGATGCAGTTGCTTGTCTTTGGTGTGCTTGACAATAAAGAGCTTGTGAGAACATCATTTGCCCCATATGTTCCCACAAGATTATTTTTAGGAGTTTATATAAAAATGGCTGGAAAGAATGGTTGGACAATGACATCATAAATGTCTACATCATGCACTTGAAGGAACTTCAGAAGTGACTCTATGGTTTTCATGAATTTCAAAATACAAAATATTTCATCCTCAACAATATGTTTCAATGTTATGCGAGGACCTTCAAGAGCAAGATGCAAGTGTCTTAGAAGAACTAGTCGAGACATAGATCAAAGAAAGGCAGCAAAAGACATATCCGAAATATTGAAAGTGGTACGTTGGTTGAAGAAGAAGTTGATGATTTTGTTGTAGAAATAAATTTTGTTAAAGAGCTTAAAGATAAAACATGTTGGAGTGAGTTTTTGCAATCTGGACACACATTCTTTTGTCTTCCTTTGAACACTGGTGGGCATCAGGTTCTTGTTGTTGTTGACATACCGGCATATAAATATTTTGATGTATGATTCAATGCCTTCTTCACAACATCTTGTAGCAGTTAGAAAATTGATGTTGAATTTTATTGACTATTTATTTGATAGTGAGTCTATTTGCTTTTAAGTTGTCATGGAACTCAAGGGAAAGAAGAAAAAAGTAGCTACAAAATGGAATGTAATTATAGTTGAAGGTCTTTTGAAACAAGACAATGGATATGACAATGGAATGTATACATTAATCTATATGCATCACTTGGTACTCAGTAAAGAGTTGAATTTTATTGCAGATTTTTTTTTAGTGTATCAAAAATCCATGATATGGGAAATCCTAAGTTCTCCAAGAGTTCATCAATTTTGGAGAAACATGTATCTGCGGCATATACTAAATGAGAACTACAGTGAACATGGTCTAGTTGTATTTTGTGATGTAACTAAATTTGATTATGGTCATTGTTCATGATGCATTCCATTTTTCTGATGGTATTGGGTTATAATGCATCTCTTCTATGATTTTGTAAATGAATCTGTGATGTGTTTTGGTTGTAATAAATATGTTTCTCAATTTTGTAAAAGTATCTGTAATATATTGTCTGTAACGCTTTCTATCTATGTGGGTTCTTTTATATTTTACATATATTTAATTTTTAATTTTTACAGCATTTTTGGTGTTTCATAACTCATCCTCAATTGTGGCTCATTTGTTAAGACAAGTCTCATACTCACATATGCCTCTCCTGAAAATTTTTTTTGCTTTTTCAATTTCAATTTTCAAAGTTTAAATTGATTTGAAAAATGAGTTTGTAAATTTATGTATTGATGCGCTAACCTTCAAGTCACATTGAATTCACATATTTATAGTGCGATGACACATACCAAGGTTGCAAAACCATGTGTGTCGCATGTCATCACAATTTCAAAACAAAATGCAACACACATGTTCTCGCAGTTGATGCAGAGGGATTACGAGGACATATGTCTTGCAATAAATCACACTATTTCTAGAGTGCAAGGACATGTGTCTCGCTTTGATGCGCACCCAACAAAAGTTATAGTGCAAGGAAAGATGTGAATCACAATTATCTCATACTGTGTTCTATAGGTCTTTGTTTTAGGTTGCGAGGGGAATACAAGTCGCAATTTGACATGTTATTTTCTACTTTTCAAGTTGCGAGGGAAATGTGAGTCACACTTTGATGCACTATTTTCAACTCTGTGGCTTCTGAAAGGCAAAAAGGCAGAGGATCATTCGACAGTCGGTCTAGATAAACTGCAAGGAAGTGTGACAAGCACTCGCTTGCAGTTCCTTCTAGAAGGCTACCAAACCTTCTGGTAGGTACTAGTTACTCCAAGTTTGTGGCTTCTAACAAGCAAAAGGTCATCTTGTAGCAAGATCTATGTAAATTGCAAGGTACTACGACTAGCACCCTCCCACAGTCCCAAACATAAGACATTTAAACCTTCTAGAAGGGAATAATTGCTTGAAGTTTGAGGCTACAAAAAGGCATAGGATCATTCGGAAGGCTAAAGATCATCCAGAAGACATTCAAACCTTTCGGAAGAAAATAATTAGTTTGAGTTTGTGGCTTTTGGAAGGTAGAGGATCATTCAGTAACAAGTACTACGTAAACTGCAAGGCAATACGGCTAGCACCCTCCCACAATCCCAACCAGAAAGCATTTAAACCTTCTAGAAGAAAATAATTGCTTAGAGTTTAATGCTACCAGTAGATAGAGGGTCATTTAGAAGGTTGAATATCAACTGAAAGGCATCTAGACCTTTCAGTAGGAAATAATTAGTTGAAGTTTGTGGCTTTCAAAAGACAAAGGATCATTCAATAGCAAGGTCTAGGTAAACTATGAGGAAGTGTGACTAGCATCCTCCCGCAGTTCCAACTGAAAGGCATTTAAACCTTCTAATAGGGAACAATTGCTTAGAGTTTGAGACTACTAGAAGGTAGAGGGTCATTTGGTAGCAAAGTCTAGAAAAACTATGATGAAGTGCAACTAGTACCCTCCTGAGTCCCAATTGGAAGACATTTAAACCTTTTAGTAGGGAACAACTGCTTGGAGTTTGAGGCTATTGGAAGGTAGAGAGTCATCTGTAATGGAGAAGATCATCTGATAGGCATTCAAACCTTCCGATAGGGAATAATTGCTCTATGTGTGTGGCTTCTAGAAAGTATAGATGATCATTTAGTAGCAAGGTATACATAAACTGCAAGGCCATGCGATTAGCACCCTTCTGCTGTCCCGACTGGAAAGCATTCAAACCTTTTAGAAGGAAGTAACTGCTTAGAGTTTGAGGCTACTAGGAGGCAAAGGATCATTTAGAAGGCTAAGATCATCCAAAAGGCATTTAGACCTTTCAATAGTTAATAATTGCTTAGAGTTTATGGCTTCCAAAAGGTAGAGGATCATTCGACAACAGGGTCTAGGTAAACTGCAAGAAAGTGCGACTAGCACCCTCTTGCAGTCTCATCCAGAAGGCACTCAAACCTTTCGGTAGGGAATAATTGCTTGAAGTTTGAGGCTTCCAGAAGGTAGAGGGTTATCTAGTAGCATGGTCTAAGTATATTGCTAGGTAGTGTGACTAACACCCTCCCATAGCCTAATCGATAGGCATTCAAACCTTCCTAGAGGAAATAATTGTTTAGAGATTTAGGCTTCCAAAAGGAAAAGAGTCATCCGAAAGGCATTCACACCTACCGATAGGGAATAATTGCTTGGAGTTTATAGCTTCCAAAAGGCAAAGTGTCATTCAGTAGCAAGGTATAGGCAAAATGCGAGGTAGTGCGACTAGTAGCTGCTCGCAATTCCAACCAGCAAGCATTCAAACCTTTCGGTAGGGAATAATTGCTTAGATATTTAGGCTTCTAGAAGGACAAGGATCATATGGAATGTAGAAGAGCATCCAAAAGGTGTTCAAACCTAAAACTCCAAGTAATTCTTTCCTTCTGTTAGGTTTTAATGCCTTTTGGTTAGGACTGCGAGAGGGTGCTAGTCGCACTTCCTCGTAGTTTACCTAGACCTTGCTACTAGATGATCCCATGCTTTCTGAAATCCTCAAACTAGAAGTAATTATTTCCTACCAGAGGGTTTAAATGCCTTCCGAAAGAGACTATGGGAGGATGTTGCGTGCATTGCCTTGCAATTTACCTAAACCTTGCTACTAGATAACCCTCTGCCTTCCAAAAGCCTCTAAATGCCTTCAAGATGATCTTTTGCCTATTGGATGACCCTCTACCTTCTGTAGCCTAAAACTCCAAGCAATTATTTCCTTCGGAAAGGTGTGAATGCCTTCCAGTTAGGGACTACAGGATGGTGCTAGTCGCACTTCCTCATAGTTCACCTAAACATTGCTATTGGATGACTCTCTAGCTTTTGAAAGCCACAACTTCAAGTAATTATTCACTACTGGAAGGTCTAAATGCCTTTCAAATGATCTTCAACCTTCCGGATGACCCTCTACCTTTCAGTAATCTCAAACTGCAAGCAATTGTTCCCTTTCATAAAGTTTAAATGTCTTTTGGTTGGGTTTGCTGGAGGGTGCTAATTGCACTGCCTTGCGATTTACCATGCACACTAGGAGATGCAAGCATATGCGAGTCGCAGTCCATCGTCAACATGAGTATGCATTTATATCAACATGAAACATATCAATGAGCATGATGACACATTATCTAGGTACATCAATAAAAAATTCACAACATACATACCCATGCCCTCACCACCACATCATAGGCTTTGTAATTGCCTAAATAGAACAATGGTAACCTTGTCCGTGGATCCATTGATCAATGATGTTTTCGAAGAGTTTGAGGGCATGGCAGATCATGGAGAAGGCTTCATATTCTCAAATGTTGTTGTCATTTAATATTCAATTTCAGGGAAGAAGAAGAATATCGTCATCACCGTCATTTAATATGCGATTGCATACCATCGCAGAGGATTGAACTCTAAATGCACAAGAGCTCATTCATAGTCTTCAGTCTCAAAACTACTCTCATATAAACTAAGCTGAGCTTTTTTACGTCATTTAATTATTTGTCTATTCAACCTCATTTCGTAGTTATCTACACATGGAAAACAAGTTACATGAACTTAGTCATGTCATAAAATGAGTCACTGATGCAAAATTAAATTTAAAAATTTGTATATGTGCCACAATTTTCTCCCATCCTCTACTTTTCTTGTCCCTCAATTTTCTCCCATGCTCTACTTTTTCTTGTCCACACATGTTCATGTTTTAACTGCCACAGAAGTGTCAAGCACAGTCAACCCCATGAGTTATGGGATGAGCTTGAATAATCTGTCAGATCTTTTCTTGTCCCTGCAAATTTCTCCAATGCTCTACTTTTTCTTTGTCCACACATGTTCATGTTTTAACTGCCACAGAAGCAACCCCATGAGTTGTGGGATGAGCTTGAATAATCTGTGAGATGAGCTATCCATACCAGCTCATTTGGTAGTTGGAGACCAATGATGATAATTTGTTTTCTTTTATTCGTGGGTTTTTTCGGAAGGTACTTTTTATAATTTGGGCAGAGAAATTCGTTAAGATTTTTGAAAACTCAATTTCACCCTTGACAATTAACGAGGTGATCACACTTAACTTCCAGCCTAATCCGTTAGTAATCTCTTAGGCCTGTTACATAACTTTAACTTACATACAGTGCGTTTCTTCTGGATTATGAAGAGTCATGCAGCCTTGCTCAAGCTTTTCTTTTCTTTTATCATGGGTCCAGTTGGAGTTGGAGGTATAATTATGTCTTGAAGTGTATTAACTTTAAGTTTTACTCAGATGTGGATGTATATCCTGAAGATGCATATGGTCAAAGTTTCAGTTCCAATCAGCTCCCGTTTTTTAAAGCAAAATTGTAATAAATTTTTTATAATAATCCCAAATCCTACAAGGAATAGCGGCATATTTATTAAGCTTTAAGCACAATGTTCATTGTCTTTTCTTCTATGTTTCATTACGCTGGTTAAATATCCTAGACATACAGATAGTCTAGTTTCATTCTGGGAATCATTTTTAACCCACAAATGTTTTTAGATTTTCTTGCAACCACCCCTATAATCAAGCTTTGCAGTTTAAACTTCAACTTTCATCAATTTCAAGATGTTTTCATTTATAAACAAATTTTACAAAGTTACCTACTCCAGTTTTAAGTACGTAAAATGGTAAAGAGTAAGAAAGAAATTTTAAATCACTTTAGTGCACTTAAGATGGTCTCCTAGTTTGTAATTAATATCAAATGGCATCAATGAGATATACAGTTATGATTCTGAGGAAACTAAGTTGAAACACAGCAAAAAAATATACGATGCTGTCTATATACCTTTAAATAAATATGTTTTAATTTAAGGTGTGAGAATTTTCTTAAAGGAAATTAAGTTGAAGGCAGAATTTGTAATGGAAGGCAGAACCCAATAAATAATTTAAAACCTAAAGCATGAATGCTATAACTCCCGTTATTGATGCAAATAATAAAAGAAGTATTCCATTTAATTGTTGAATCAGTAATAGAGAGATTCACAAGAGAGTTTAAAATGAAAAAGGAAAGATTACTACCCTACCCTGTTCCTTTACAATTTAAGTAGTGGCATTGAAACTCCATTACAGTTCTGCCTTTTCTTCACCTACAAGGCTATCGTAAACTCTGTAAATCTTCACCAACTCCTTCATCATCATCCGAGTTCACCAACTCCAACACAACATCTCCATTTAACACACTAGTTCCTGCAACAGCATCTGCACCATGCTGATTCTGATCCTGAATCTGGTTCAAGGCAGGAGAAGAATCCACCACTTGCTGTTGCTGTTCCTTGCTTACAATCTCCAATTCAGCACTAATGGAATCTGCCTCTGTGTTGCTGTTGGCTTCCATGGAAGCCTCCTGTGCAACAAGAATAATGTGGCTGCTTCTGCTACTAGTGCCTGATGATGAATTATGCAAATCCTCAAAACCCACAAGGCTTGATCTGCATAGAGGACAGCTAGCATGGGAAGTGAGCCACATATCTATGCATTGAAGGTGAAACACATGTCTGCATTTGGGCAGAATTCTGATCTCATCCTGGTCCTGAAAATCTACGAGGCAAACTGAGCACTCTGTGTCCTGGCCTTGCAAATTTTGCCTAACCTGCATGAATTTGAACACTGGTAACATTTTCATGACCCAGTAGTCCAAACCAGGAGAAACCAGATTAAGGGCATCTGAGTCCTGAACCACCACCACCATCTGATCAGCCCTTGACGTCCTCCATGGCCACAGCAGCATGGGCTTGCAGTAGCAGCAGCAGCACTTCAACAAGTTGTAATAAGTGACAATCAGAAATGCTAATGCTATCACAGAAACCAGTGCTATCAGAGCAGGATTCACATCTGAATTGGGCTGCTTCATCTGCCATGGATCGGCTCTGGGTCTCGGGCTCAAGCTCATTCTGCTTTCAGTTGGGAGTATTTAAGATCCTCAAATGAATCAAATTCATGAAAAATTGATCTCAAATCAGGAAGAAACAAACAAACATGATAAACCCAGAAACTAACTTTGCGCTATGGGGATCCTAAAGCTTGATCTGTTTCTCAAATTTTCATCACCATAAAGAGAAATTCTGCTTTCCCTATGCTGGGTTTGAAACAGGGGTTCTATATGCAGGATTGTTAGTTTCCAATATTTGGAAGTTTCCGAGTTTCATGATTGTGGGAAAATAACATGATCATTTGGGAGCAAGATCCTTGCCTGGACAAGTAGTTATAGGATGTCTTTCATGCTTATTACAAGCAATGGCCATGGTTGAAGTGAGTTGAACTATGTCATTCTGAAATAAGTTTTTGAGTAGTTTTCAGACCAAGAAATTGGGACATGAAGGAGATTGACATTTTTGTTGGCAACCTCACAATTTTTTAGACAGCAACCTGCCAGTAACGGGAAGAAGACCATAATGACTTGCTTACAGTCATGGGTTTTGGCCATTCTTGCAAGGAATTTTCAATGATTGTGCCGGGTTTTGGAAAGTGGGATCACGGAAGTTTGGATTCTTAAGTGCTGTTGAGTAGAATTCAATGTTACTCAACGCTAAAAACAAATCACATGGCAAGAAAACGTGATCGACGTTTCATTTGCTGATTTGAGAGGCGTTCCAGTTAGCCTTGCTTTTCAAGTCACCCTCGGTTCAATTTAAAACAGACTAAATACCAAATATGGATTCGCAAAGCGCTGGATCATAGGAGCATTTGTTTGGCAATTCAGGGAGGTACGAAAGCTCCATAATTTTTAAACGTTTTTCACTGCAATTTTTCCCGGCCATATTTATCATGGCTGTCCATTACTTACCTGCAGCATATTAACAAAGAAAAGTTGGGCCTTTGATTAGGTCCGCTGTCTTAATTAAATGCTAAAGCGGGAAACCTTTCATTTGTAAAGATAAATTACAGGCTACCCAATTAAAATACAGGCTAAAGAGGGAAACCTTCCCTTGTTTTAGAAAAATTACCGGTTACCCAATTAAAATGAAGGCCCTGCAAGTGGCTGTCCAAAGAATGTTCCCCTCATAGAAGTCACGATCATAGTATAAATTGCAAGTGGAAGAGTTAGGGAGATCACAAATACAAATGCCTTAATATGATATGTAGCAGAAAACATTACATGCCAAATCATGGAAAAAGAATTATATTTTGAATAATTGAAATCTGGTGGTCGTGGTCCGTATGAGTAGAGAATATGAAAAAAGTTTAACAGTGGGCTTAACATGTTTTAAACAATCAACTGACTATTTTTTTATAGGAAAAGTTTGGTCATTTATGTAATGAGAGGGATGAACCCTTAAATCAACAAGTACAAGAAGTATCATCATAGAAGGTAGAAGATCCTCCAGCCAAAATGCCCTAAGCATTCCTATATGGTATCGAAACTAAAAACCAAAAAATAGTTATGTGCAACATTATAAAGTTCATTTAAAACAAAAGAACACACAATTTATGAGCACCACATTGGCGCATCCTACAAAGAGTCACAAGTGTTAAATATTGTCATCATGCATTCATGGATGTTTTCCCACAAGTTGATGAATGCTTTCGAGATGCATTTAAAGGGAGAGTTTTGGCACTTTGCACGAAAAGTGTGAGCATTCCTCTCAAGCCAAATCTCCTAGGCAACCTCCATCCATAATGAAATTTCATGTAAGTGGCTTTGAATGATGGACCTTCTATAATCATTGCCCAACACTAATCCCACATGATCCTAGTCTACATGTGCATGAATCAACCTACAACCTTTGTAAATAGACATTCCTTAAAAAGGTGTATCGTAGTTTCGATCTCCTTATAGCAAAGGATACACTGGGAGGTCATGGCAAAACCCTATCGTTGAAGTTTTTCCTGAATGAGCACTCCATGATGATGCCAACAACTAAGCAAAAAACGTCATCTTTGGTTGACAATGCAACCTCTAAAGAAGGTTCCATCACCTCACTTTCACATAGGATTGCCTATAAAGACATGAGATCTATTGTCTATGATTTGTCGAATCAATTAACAATTAGTAGGATTATTATGTTTTGTTAGTTAAAAAAAAACAAAAAAGAAAAGTCTATAATTTGAAGGCTTAGTTCAAAAAGTTTAGCAAAAATTGATAATTGGTCTAGATGATACTTGCACTTGGTTGGAAGGCTTATTGTTACTTAACATGATCTTTCTTCATGATACATTTATTACTCATCCTTTCTTGCCCCCAATGAGATCAACTATTTTAAGTTAAAAAAAATTATTAGAAATTACATTTAGAACAACTCCATTTCTCTCATGGCTTTGTTCATGTTAAATGGGATGCTTGCTATCTACCTCAAGAATATGGTGGACTTGGTATTTGCAACTTACATGACCAAATCATGCCATTGTCTATAAAATGGATTCTTCATGCCTTGAAGGAGAAGAAGATTAGAAGAAAATTCTTTACTTTGGCTTTCATCAAATTAGCCTTATGTTCCATCAGCCCCCATCTATCCTAGTTGAATTGGATTGTTTCTTGTGGTGGTCATCTACTATAGCATGTTTCAAGACTTTAATTATTCTTTTTATCACCCAAAGCCACAATACCCATCCTACCAAGCAAGATCTTGGGAGGGTTCGTAGATAAGTGAAAGCCTAACCTCTTTGAGTGGTTGCACCTAGGTTTGAATCTAAGTCTTCAACATGAGAAATGTGCACCTTGACATCACTCCAAATGATGGTTTCTTAAAGATAAAAAAATCATCGTAACCAGACTTGGAATGATCTTACAAATAAAATGGTGTTTTGCATGTCAAAGTTAATATACTAAAACTAAAATTAAAAATGATGTTTTATTACATCTAAGCACCCAAATGATCCATTAGATAGACATTATATTTATATCATGAAAATTAAATATCAACTTAACAAAGTGGCCAATTAATACTAGATTTAATAGTGTTTCATAGATCCTCAAGACATAGGAACATGGAGATGGTTTGGTTTTTGTGGAATACTTTGAGAATGCAACCAAGACATGATCATGAGAAATAGCTTTGTCTACATTGAATGATGTTTAGGAGTACTAAATATTATAGATAAATTCATTGTAGATTGTGATTTACGAGAGATTTCCAAGATTTGCACTGCAATTTGGACAACCAAACATTTTGGAAGAAAGAAAATAGTTGGAGGTAGTGTATAAATTGTATTTTGAGATATTGCAGTATATAGCATATCCCACCTAACATGCTTTGGGATGTGTCCCCATCTCTAAGATATCTTGAACATAAAATTTTTCATGGGGACATGTCCCTATGTAACATTGGAATTTTATAAGAAAAGATTGTATAGACCTTTTACTACAGTATTATATTATATTATATTCTAAGATATCCTTCATTCAATAACTATCACTCCTTTTTGTAAGTCATTCTTTCTCTTGTTGCATAACATTTAAAGACTCCACATACTATTCATCAGAAGCTTCAAGATAATCGGCAATGGACTGATGGTTCGCATCTCTTGAATTTTCCTATGTTTAAATTTGTTAAAAAAATTCTTCTAGTGCATGATCACTTTTAGTACTTGAACCAAAATGGAATATTCATTAGAGATTTGATTAGTGGAGCAACATCTTTAAAAAGTTTTGGAAATTTGGATGATAGCCTAAAATTACAATTTTTATTTGGTCTATCCCTAACAATGGTTTGCCTATGGAAACCAGACTTTTACACATTAGTATTGCAATCCCTTATTACCCTTATTGTTATGCTATTGAATCCTATCATATTTGTTTTGGGACTATCAAAGCATACAATATATTTACTATACCTCTTCATGATAAACCATAGTCATCTTCTCTTCTACAATTTCTTGTTGCAATAATTAACAATCCATGAAATGCCTTTGTTATTCCAAAAATTTTTGATATGGAAACAAAGGAATGCTCACTTATTCAAAAGTTAATCGATGCTTCTTTCTAAACAACACATGTTTTCTTCTCTATATCAGTCCCTTTACTTGCATTTACATGGAGAATTCAAAATTCTTACTTCAAAAAGAAAGATGCTCAATTTGCTGTAAAGACTTTAAAATGGATGAATTTTTCTCTAATTGTAAATTTATGTCTTCATATTTTATTATGATATGAAATTTTCTCCTTAGCTTTATTAACTATTTCTCCTTAAAGATGTGCAAAAAGTCAAGGTGCATTGACCATATGCTTACTAATTACTTCATCTACTTACTAATTGATGAGTGACAAGTAGTTCCTACACCCAACCATATGAATCACAAGCATTCACTAGCAATCCAATTGAATTCTATGGACTTTAGCTCTCCAAATGCCAATAGTAAAGATAGCGAACTATGGATGTGATCATTGTCTTCTTAGCTTCACTTGTGTTGGTGCAAGTGTATGGTTAAGTGAGAGCCAAGGCACATGATTTGTATAGATTTTTATATTTTTATTCTAATTATCCTAAGCATAAGAAAAAGTAATTGATTAAGAATTAATCTAAGTAACTATCTAATGTCTTAGCCTATTTCCTAGCATAAGTATTCAGTCCCACCTTCTGGACACATCCTGAACTCGTTATAATGCTACTAGATTACCAAGTGATGGTGTTGCTGGGATTACCAAGCATTAACGTTATGCTCAAGGCAGTCATACTTATCTATATTACTTAAGCAAATTAATTAATTATTTAAGTAAAAACATGAATTTGAAATGCATGAATAGTAAAGTACATTAAAGTGCACATTAAGCTATTCCATGTGTTGTGAGGTATTTCAAGAATCTCATCTTTATTGTTGTCACATCAATGTGTCCAAGTACATTGGTGCTCGAATAAGGATCCATACAATCCTTAACTCCTATTGCGAGCACTTAGAAAATATTCTACCTATTATGGGAAGAAACTACTAGAACTTTGTTGTACTATTGACTCTATGATTCCATAAATGCGGTGGGTATGTTCATTTATATAGGCAAAATCATATTGCACATTAACACATATGCATTGATACATCAACTCATGTGTTGATGAGGATAAATCAACCCAGCCCAATAATGATGATTCATCATACCTCCACAACTGACTAAAAACTCATCCTCAAGTAAACAAAAGGAGGATAAAGATTCTTACAAAATTTGGGAAGGTATGAAACCATGGACTTACTTACTGACTAACCAACTAATGCTAAGTGCTTGATTGTACAGGTTTACAATGATTACAAAAATGGATGTTTAGGAAAAAAATTTGAACATTGTTTTCAAAACTAGATAGTTGGAAATCCATTGATCACCAAAGACGAAGAGAAGATAAGATGGTGCTACGAGGTGGAGGCTCCTAGGATGCTGAAGAACCTTCTCTAGCCTCTGGTGCCCATGGTGATGGTGGTTGAGACTAAGGCAATGGCTACAGCTGTCCTGTTGTAGCTACTACATTTGGTGAAAGATAGAAGACATCTAGCAGTGCCTTCATCTTCTTCTTCTTACTCTAAGAATTGTACATAGTCCACATGGCATCACCAATGTGAGCTGGAACAGGAACATATCATGAATAGGGCATGGATGGTAACAACTCCTTGACATTCATGAACCAAGCAGCGAATTGTTTACATTCGATGTTGAATGTCCTGACAAGGTTCTGCAGCTCTTGGTAATCATTCATTCTCTTGGCCAGGTTCTTAGCTATTGATTGTTGATCTATGAAGCGAGCTCTAAGAACTTTAAGCCCAATGTTAGTTAGCTATTTCCAAATTTTTCTTTGTGTCCTTATGGTGCTTGAACTCTACCTCATATAAGAGATATGAGCTAGCCACTTATTTTTCTAACTCTCACCGCAATCATCTAATAGTCAGCATTGCTAAGTTTGCATATCAGAGGTTGGCTAACTCCATGTATTTAGTCATCTCTTTGATCTACAACTTCTTTAGGCAGATTTCAGCTTTGTTGTTGGTGTTTAGTCCATCAAAGATGGGCTACCACATGTCACCTCTTTATTGGAGTTGCTAAAGGGCCTCATTCATCTTTGGCTTGGCCAATTGAATTTCTTTTTCATTAACTTCTTTGATAAGCCTGACCTGGTCCCTATAGTGATTCTTTACTCATTCAAACTTTAGGGCCTCATTCTTCCAAGTGACTATCTCAATGGTTGATTTCTGGTAAAGTGCATGGACCTCTTCCATCAAGACATTTCGATTTTCAGTAGCCAACCTCCTCAAATCCATGTTCACCTTAGCAAGTTGATCTTGCTGCTATTGCAAAAATTCCACCATTTGATCTTTTTATGCCTCTACATTTTGTAGGTGGAAATTGTCTTTGGTTAAAACTAGATTCTCCTTATGGACTTTTGATAGGTCCTACTCAGTGTTGTAGGCCAAGGCCTCTGATAAGGACACATTAAAGACCATCATCTCCTTTGCATTTTCAACCTCTTTTAATATGTTTTGAAGCTGTAAGAAAGCTTCATCCTTGGTTACTGTCTAGCTGAGAATGATGGGATCAGATAATTGGGCTCTCAATTCTACAACCTTCGTAACCAATCATCTATTTTCAAAGATGGCTACCTTGAGTTAAGTACTAGTGATGATGAGTTTGCTCTTAGCTTCTAGTAACTCTAACTAGGTAGTAGTGATGTTATCTGGGAGATCAAATATCTCTAGAAGTGATTGCCCACTACCCACCAATCAGTCTAGCACCTCCTCGTGTTGGGCTACACTTAGCCTCCCACTTACTCTTGCAGATACCTACACATCTCTGAGATAAGTAATGTCTAGCACAATAGCTACATGAGTGCTTAGGGAGCCCTCTGCCACATGGTTAGCCACCACCTCTACTATTGTCTCCTATCCATGGTGCTGCATCACCAAGACCATTTCTCCCTCGTCCTTCTTTAGGTGCACCAAAAAAGTGGTAGCATTCTTAGAGATCTCTAGGAATTATTGTTGTCCTAGGATGAATATCATCACCTCTTGGGCACCTGGATTTGACCTTGCAGATGCCTACATCCTTTATATGGAGAATAGCAACATAGTCTCCTCCAACTAGCTAATGGTTCGAGTAACTTCCTTAAGGTGACTCAATGCTAGTCGGTAGACTGAAGGTTCCCCACCACTTGGTCCTTCCTATTACTACTACAGGAGTTTTTCACAGAGCTTCTACATATGCTTAATGGTAGCATGAGCCTTTGACATTGTTTCTTGAGTTGGTGGTGGTGGTAGCCACTCCTCTTCTTATAGCTTGATAGGTGATTTATCCTTCATCATCTCTTGCCAAGATGCAGTAGGACCATGATGAAGCATATCATTGGCATAACAGGCTATGCCTCTCCTTTTGCATAATTTTCTGATGAGGCATGGAAAGGAGAGTTTCTTTCTCCCACACTCATTCTCTTTGAACCTTTTCTCAACCTCTAAGAATATGAGCTATGAAAGATTGACTGGGTATTTACCACTTAGAGCGGCACATGCATGGGCAAAGAATGCTATGATTTTCCTTAGCCTCATCGTTGGGCTTAGGTGGTAGGCCACCATCTTGAAATAGGCCCTCTCTACCTTAGTGAGTGCACTGTACTCCCTACAGTCCACTCCATAGCACAATTGAATCCACCCTTTCTTGACGTTTAGGTCTGCCTATGTTGAGGGCCTCTGATATGGCCTCAACTAAATAGGACATACTAATGTCCTTGATCTTTAGCATGACGTCTACTTGCCTATTTTTTTAAAAGAGGTACATCTCTCCCATGTACCACTCCTCACTAGACATGAGGAGAGGCCACATGGGAGAGGCTTGCAACTAAGTTTTTACCTCTTCTGGTGCCAAGTCCAAGAAGGAACCAAAGTTAAGTTCTTGAAGAATTGCACTTTGAACCTTCTTAGCGTAAACCTGCCTTAAGTAGGCCTCGGTCAAGTTGAGTTCCAAGTTTGGTCCAAGCCCAAGCACCTCATCTTGCCGCAACTAACCAGTTTTAGTTGTAGGAATCTAGCAAACAAATTCCAATTCAGGCTTCTTCTGAAGAGGTCTCATGGCATGTGTTTTAGCTATTTCTTCTTGGGACTGCTGCAATTACTAGCTTCTTCCCCCTATTGATCACTTGTTCCTTGGTTGAAATGGTCCTCCCTCATGTAGTCTTTTGGGTCTTGGATCCATCTATAATCACAACGTAATCAAGGATTAGCTTTTAATGTGTAACTTAGAACACTTTGATACATTGTCTTCTTGGCTAGTTACACTTAGGCTAAGTTATGATTATGGCAAATTGATTATTTTAATATTATTTTATTTGAATAGCTATTGAGTTATTGGTAAGGTTTAACTTACATGAGTTAATGATTTTTAATATTATCTTATTAGTTAAACCTTGTGAAAGTTTGAAAAATTTTCTATCAGAAACCTATGATTTGTGGCTCCCACAACACAAAGCTCATCTTCAATAATTGCAAAATTGAAGAACGGACTGATTTAGACAAGCTCTTAGAAAGTTATGGACTCAAGAAGGCTTTGTGCTTTGAAAACTACAAAATCTCCTTTGGTGCTTGTGAGAAAATGGCAAAAATTTCATAAGTGTCGATGCATATATATAGTGTTTTTGTGCTATGTCAATGGAGATGCATCGATGCAACCAAAAACCAAAAGTTTTCCCATTTAAAAACTAAGTAAAAACAAAGATTTTTCCCATAAAGTTAGAGTCCAGAGGAAGTAAAAAAAGCTTAGAATAATGAAGAATGCTTGAAGAGGGTTAGAAAGAGACTCAGAAAAGGAGATTCTTAAGAGATCAATGTGCTAAGGATTGCAAAAGTGGATGCATCACAATGGAAATTATAAGGTTTGAAAGAAAAATGGCTAAGGGATAAGAAGTTTCACCGTCCCAACCAAAGAGTATGCAAGTGGGTCCTCCCCATAGTAGGCTCATGTCCTTAATGCCCTTGCATGCCTTCAAACCAAGGAGTCTATGGGCCCCAAGAATGGTTAATGGTTATGAACCATTAAAAGTCAAATTGCCAAAGAAATCATTAGAGAATTTCAACCATTTGCCAATTGAACCCATCAAGACATTCATGAAAAGAGGTAGTGAGATGGTATATGGATAGAATTGATGGGTGAGAGAAAGTATGGAATAAAGTTCCACATGGTGATCACATGAAGTCCCTTGTGAAAGATGTGATTAATATGAACAAAGAACCACCTTCCTTAATCCAAATCCAAATCCCCACTTCCAATGACTTCACATTGACACATGAGACCATTCCATCCTCTACAGTACATGAACATTCCCACAAATCACTCACCATTCCAAAGAAAAAGGAAAAGAGAAGCAGGAAGTGAAAAGAGCCTTAGTTAGATGGATGTCTTCAGGCATGGGTAACATGTCTTTTGAGCCCCATAACTAGTCCTTGTAGCCTGTTATTGTGTCTAAGGGATGTTCTTTGAATTTCCATTGTTTCTTTTTTTTTTTCAAATGGGAACCACACCATGCAAAGACATTACTTCCTATTTATTAGTTAATAGAGGAATGGTGATAAATCCATGGCAATACTCCTGCAAACCTGGATGAAAGGCAAGTACAAAAGAGATAAATTTCCTTGAAGTTACACCCTTGTTCATCCACTTAATTCATTCCAAGTTTGGAAAGCACCAAGGTCACCAATTCATTATAAGTTGTTATTAATAAGGAACTGCATATTTCCAAAATGAGGAAGCACCATAGAGTTGTATAAAGTGATGGATGACATGGAATCATTGCCTATTATCATGAAAATAATCAATGTCCCATTAGTAAATGTTAAAATTTGAAAATGAAATGTGGTAATTTTCAATCAAATAATCAATGACGTTACAAACCACCATCAATTAGCAGTTGTAATTGGCACCAAAGTCCCAATGGTAATAAAGGAAAATAAAGAAACATAAGAAAAATTCAAATAAAGCAAACTATCAAAAAAAAAATTAAAATACTCAAGAAAACAAAAATTGTACTAAAGATGGTGTAAAATAAAAAAGTTAAAAAATCGAGGAGCCACTTTGTAGAATCTCAACAACATGAATGGCCATCTTCCCATGACTAAGTTAGAAGGGGGAGATTTAAAAGATCCAGTGTGCTTGACCATTTGTTAATGCATTATGTCCACTAGTTACTCATTGTTCATGAAAAGGCTTTATTTGTTGAGTATTGACTAATAATTTTTTATTCAGGGTATCAGGTTGTTAGATCAACATGGCCTTATATGGAAAGGTTTCATTGATAATGTAAGGGCCCTTCCATAGCATTTGAAATTTGGTTCATGGAGGAACATGTATGGGGTTCTAGTATAACACCATATCTCCTAGTTGAAATTTCACATTCCTAATCCTAAGGTCATGTCATTGTTTATTGTATGCCTTGTGCACTTTGTTTGATGATAGGTCCACTAAGCAATTCTCATCTAGCACATTGAGGTTTATTAATCATTCTTTTTGTTCTAGGCTTAGATTTAAGTTTGGTCACATAAAATTGAAAGTGTATGGAGTTCTACTTGGATGGGAAGTGTTGAGAGTTTTTTATATACTAACTCATAGGGAAAGTATCCTATAGAAAGTTTCCATGTTGAATGATAAGCCCAAAAGGCACCATTGAGTTTATAGTTCTAGTCCTTTCTATACTTACCAATAGTGCAAGTTAGAATTTCAATTATCTTCCTATTTATGACTTCAACTTGACCATTGACTTGGGGATGGTATGGAGTTGTTAATTTATGTTCAACTCCCCAAGCATTGCATGAGTTTGCAAAAAGTGACACCCATGAAATATGTACAATTATTAGAAACTAGTGACCAAACATGTTTACAACATATTGTTATACAAATCAAGCCATCAAAAATGATGTACCATCGATGACGACTGCAGCTTCTGCCCATTTCATATAATATTCAACAACTACAATTATATAGGCCTTTCCATTAGACATGGGGTTGATGGACTTCATAAAGTCAATTCCCCAAAGATCAAAAGGTTGCAATAGTTGGATCCACTATTGGGATCCTTCCATACAAGTAGACACCCCCCCATCACATTGGCATCTATCACAAGAGCAGACGAAGTGATGGACATCCCTAAAGAGTGTAGGCTAATAGTACACTACCATGAGGAACTTAATGGTCATTCACATCCTAGCATAGTGGCCCCCACAAGGATCCTCATGTGCATCTTGGAGAACTCACAGTTAATCTGCATCAGGGATACACCATTTTACTAGGCCATTTGTGCAAACCTTGTAAAGGTTGTCATTGATCTCTATGAAGTGTTTGGCCTGGTGAAAAAATTGTTATTTCTTCTTGTGGTCCCACCCCTATGGCATCTCTTGAATGAGTAGATAGGATAGGATGTCCTTGTACCAATTGATTTCTTTGGGATCTTGTTTAATAATAGCAACAGCAAAGAGGAGTTCATCAGGAAATTAGTCTAATAGTGGGCTCTCCTCCTCCTTGTTACCCCATCTTAACTAAGACAACTAGTCAACCACCACATTCTTGGTCCCTTTTCTATCCACCATTTTTAGATCAAACTCTTGTAGTATCACTAGTCACCATATGATGTGGGGGCTCATCATTAGTTTGTTCATAAGAAACATGATAGCACTATGATTAGTATGCACAAACACCTTATATCCAAGCACATAGTACCTAATTTTTTCTAGAACATACACCACTATCATGAGCTCTTTTTCAATGGTGGTGTAATTAAGTTGTGCATCCACAATGCTCCTTCTTGTACAGTGATGTAATATGGATATTTCTAATCATCCATCTATGTAAGCACGACTCCCAAGGCATAGTTGAATGCATTCATCATGATATGAAATGGTTTGAACCAATTTGGTGCTCGTAGGATTGGTGTTTCTATGAGCTTATGCTTAAGGTGCTAGAATGCATGCGTACATTCCTTAGTCCATATGAACGATGCATCCTTCTTTGTGAGCTCCACCAATAGCTTGGAAATCTTAGAAAAGTTCTTAATGAAATGTGTATAATAACTAATGTGTCCAAGGAATGACCTTGAATCTTTAATCATTTTAGGCTATTTGGTGATTCCTTAGGTGACCTTTATCTTTTCTGGGTCCACCTTGATCCCTTTGCTAGAAATTCGTTGCCCTAAGACAATGCCTTTTTAGACCATTAGATGGCTCTTTTGCCAATTGAGCCTTAGGTTGATCTCTACACATCTTTGAAGCACTTACTCCAGATAGTCCAAGGCTTGTTCAAATATATCCTTGTAGGTAGAAAAGTTATCCATGAAGACTTCTACATTGCTACCAATCTACTATTGAAAGATGTTAAGAACCAAATGTTGGAAAGTAGCAAGAACATTATGCAGGCCAAAGGACATCTTTTTATATGCAAAAGTCCCCCAATAACTTGTGAAAATTGTTTTAGCCTAGTCCTCTTGCCCAATCTAGATTTGGTTATAGCCACTATAATCATCCAAAAAACTATAATAGCAATGCCCCACTATTGTATCCAACACTTGGTCCACAAATGACAACAGAAAGTGATCTTTGTAGGTCATGATGTTCAACAGCCTGAAATTAATACAAACCCTCCACTTTCCTCCTTTCTTTGGTACTCTAACAAGTGGGCTAACCCACTCACTATTTGTAATGGTGTAAATGAACCTCACCTTGAGGAGTTTTTCATTCTCCTCCTTAATGATCTGCTTGAGTTTAGGATTCAAGAGTCTTTGCAACTACTTTTTTGGTCTGATGGAGAAGTTAATATAGATTCTATGCTAGCATATTTTTGGATCAATTCTAGTGATCTTGTGATATGACTAGGAAAAGACTATTGGCCATTTATTCACAACTTCTAGCAACTTCTTTTTCTACAAGGGAGCAAGTGTGGCATTAATGATAACTAACTTGCCATTGTTGAGGAATGCATATTCCATTCTTGCCAGTAGAGATTTTAGCTTTAGGGGCTCCTACTTGAAGGTCTTCGGAATCTTCAACTCTTCCCAATTGATTTCTCCTTGATCATCAGAGAGTTGGTAATGGATCTACTCTAGTTGATTCATTCTTTTCACATAAGATCTTGTGCGACTCTTGGCTGGTTTCATACACATCATTAATTCAGCCTCTCTTTCAATTATCAGCCACCAAGTGCCCTCCTATTTAGTGGCTACAATGTACAAGCACCTTTGTATTTTAGTGACATTAGCACACTGATTACATGCTTTAAAGGATGTACACTTTACAGTCCACAACCTTTGGATGCAGTGGCACCCTATGTCACTATACACGATGCATGGAACATGCTTTTTCTCAATCTTTTCAAATTCATTTTCATTGAAAATTTCAAAGGAGAGATCTCAAATCCTAAACTCTACATCAATTGTACTAAGCCATGCTCTCCCCATAATAATAGAGAAATTTCTTTTACCATTCTTCGCATGGATTACTAATAAATCAACAAGATATGACCACCCACAAATGATGGTCATAATGTCCTCAGCCAATCCCAAAGGAACAATAATGAATTGGTCTATTCGTTCTAACCTGATGTTGCTCTTTTTTAGAGGTGGTAGGTTCCAGGATTTGTACATTTCTTGTGAGATCAAGTTAACTCTACAACCTAAGTCCAAAAGATCTTTGCAAGGTTCATTTTCAGCAATTTGCAAATAGATTAAGGAACTTCAAGGATTAGATCTCTTCCTCGAAAGATGGTTGACCTTAATCCAATTAGTGACCATGTGGGTCAGCATGACAGTGTACAACTAGGGAGTGTTTTGGTTTGAAGGAGGCTCAACCAGCATTATAGAGGAGGCAGGAGTAGGGTTCACAACCATAGGTGTCTATGAGGACTTCATGGAGCTATTGGTTCTCAAGAAGGATCTTTTGTGTGGCTTGGTGATGAGCGATGAGGCATCCCTATGCTCAACCATATGAATCATAATCATTCACACATGATCTGATCAAATTCTATGGATGGGACTAATTATGGTATCTAGATCATTATGCTCTGATTGTAGTTCATTGTCTTCCCACTTGGACTAGTGGTAGCTTTGTCATGTATGGTTTAATCCAAAGTCAAGCATATGATGTTCTTTAATTCTATGCTACTTCTAATGATGACAAAGAGATGAATTAATTAAGCTACTGAGTAATGGAGAGTAAAACCTAAACTAGCCTACGTGCGATGAGTATCCATTCTTAATCATCTGTACATGCCTTGGACTTCATGAGACTACTTCTAGGATTTCCAAGCATATGTCACTAGGTGTGCCAAACGATACACTGGTAGATTACCAAGTACTTACACTTAAGCACTCGTGACTAAGGCGTACACATTTCGCTTAATGAAAGGAATAGTAAATAGCAATAAATGGAAATATTAACTAAAGGAAATAGTAAATAATCAATAATTAAAAGCAATAATAATCTAAGTGGATGCTGCAATGATGGAAGTAATCTCGATCTTTATTTCCAATCATCTAACGTGTCTAAGTATGTCACACTCGAACAAAGGTGTTGTACGATTATAAACATCACACTATAGGCATGCATTGGGAAAATCAGAGGACTAAAAAACAATCTATGAAGAAACTAACTAAAAACTAAAACTAAAACTATTTCTTCTATTCCCCTATCAACCGTGCACCCAAGTGTTGTATTTATAGGCTAGCATGGAGGAGACAATATCAAATATTCAACATCACTTTTTAGGCTCTAATATCAAGTATCCGATATTAGGGTTGACAAATTCATGACTCATCATACCCCCACGACTGAATGAAAACTCATCCTCAAGTCAAACAAAATGAGGAACAAGTTCTTTACAAAATATTGGAGAGGTATGGGATTATTGACTAACTTAAACAACAAACAAAACAATTGATTCTTACATAGCATAGTGGTGATTTACAAAAATTAGAACACAATATTACAAGATGCAAAAGAAAAATGCATGTAGTGCTTGGAGGTGGTGGCTTCTCCATTGGACGCTTCCCTTTGTCGCCAGGCTTGTGAAATTTAAAATGATCAAGTAATACCTACAAATTTTCCTCTTCCATCCTTGGGTCGTGTACCATCCAAGCTACTGAACTAATGTGTGTCGATGCCAATATGTCCCAAGAACATGATAGTTGTGGGAACATCTTATTAGCCTTCACATGCCAAGCTGCAAACTACTATCATTCTTCCTCAAAGGCCCTAGCTTTTTCTTTGAATTCTTGATAATTAGTTAATCTCCTAGCTAGGTCTGAGGCAACATCCTTCTATCCATGGTAGCTGGATTTAACCACCTCCAATTCCAAGTTTGCTATGTCAAGCTTTTGCAAAGCATCTTTTCTATCTACAAACTCTTTCTCATAAAATGCGTAGGTGGCTGCTACCTACTTCTCCAACTCATTGTGAGGCCTTCCTGCTGTTAACATGGTAAGGTCGGCATATCTAAGGTTATCCAACGTCATGTACTCTTTCAAATCCTCAATTTGCAGGTCTTTATTTTTGAATTTCACCTAGTGGACCAAAGCATAACTATCCAAAATTGGCTACCATTTAGGATTTTATGCTGATAGAGACTCAATGCAAGCTTTAGCCATCTATATTTCCTTTTCATTCATTTATTTATACATGCCTACTTGGTTGTGGAAGTGTTCCTTCAACTTTTCATGCTTCTTGGCCTCATTCTGCCATGCACTGATTTCAATTGAAGATTTTTATCAAATAGCATAGACCTCCTCCATTAAGAGGATTCTATTTTCTCTAGCCAATCTATTAATGTCTTGGTTGATCCTCACCAGTTGTTCTCTTAACTAGTGGACACTCTCCTCAAGAATACTCTTTTGCTTTTCAATTATGGTCAACCTTGAGTTTTCGGTAGCGAGTTGCTTGTTTTCCTCTTGTGTGGTGGTCAATGCCTTTTTATATGCATAAGATTGTGCATTATTAGCTGAGGCATTCCAAACTACCTTCTCTTTTTCTTTCTTGGTAGCTTTATTTATCTTCAATCAGCTTGGCCAACTACTCTATCCTACATTGTTCCAGCTGGTCAAGCACAACAAAATGGGCAAGATCCCATCGTTCGGCTCTCAAGGTGGCCAACACTTGTTGTAACATTTGCACTTCTACTTCTACATGTTCTACACTGACTTCAACCATGACCAGCTTTCTTTAGTGGCAATGAGATCTAATTGTGCTGCAGTGACATCACTAGGAATGTCAAACAAAGTAGTCATCACTTGCCCCATTTGCAACAGTCGATCCAATACATCCTCATGCACCACAGGAGTCATCGAAGTCTTAGCCAACATTTGTGCATCTCTAGCCCTAGTCAGATCCACTGGGGGCACAACAGGAACATTGAATGATTCTTTAATATGATCGATTATTACCTCTATTGTACCTACCGCATCTTGACGCTGCATTACCACAACTATGGCACCTTCTCCAGTTTTAAGCATCACTTGGAAGATGCGAAATTTCTAGAAATTTTCCTAGACCACTGGGATTCTGCTCCTAATTAGGCAAGTAAATGGTAGTGTTAGCCTCCCTACCTTTTTCTCCTCAAACCACCTTTGAATTTTGGTGACGTAAAATTAGGAAAGGTTGGCCATGTATTTTCCCATTAAGATAGCACTTCCCCTAGTTGCACATGTTGAAATCCTGTTAAGCCCTTCAGTTCAAAAGAGATGGTATGTGCCGATCTTGAAGTATGTCCTCTCCTCTAGAGTTAGTTCATTGTATGTTTTTTCTTCCTTGCTGTATGCTCATTTCAGCCATAGTTTTTTGGTGTCAAGGTTAAATCTAGTGGACAAATGGGCTACCTTAGCCCCTTCGTTTGGTAGATTAAGGGCTGCTACAATTACCTTAACTGAAAAAGAGACATTAACTCCATAGATGTTTATAGTGATGCCTTCATTTTTGTGATGCCAAAATTGGTGAGTCTCACCAAGGTACCATTCACTACTATCCAAAAGAATAGGCACAAGGGTGACACCTAAAGTTGCATCTAAACCACTTCTAGAGAAAACTCCATAAATGGGCCAAAATTCATTTCCACATTGACCATGGTCAACGTGGACTTTTCTTGAATGTCCGTGAGGTAATCAAGGGACAACATGAGACATTGTCCCTACACAGGAGCTAGTGGTTCTACAGCCTTTCCTTGGACCAATTGTCCAGTAGCAAAGGCCTCTTGATGGATGATGAAAGATTGGGCTTCTTGCTCTTCATGTTTTGCCAGTTCACCCTGCTATCCCCTACCACCTCGTAGATGTTTGGGTGCTCTCTGTGAAGGTTCTCCTTGTGCATCTCTTTTTGGGACCATCTACAATCAAGTAAAGATCAAGTGTTACTAAGGTTGTATTCTTTATCATTAATCAATTTATACCTTACTTGTTACCTTAGTTCATTAAGTTCTTTGTTCATATGACTGCAAAGTTAAAAAAAGTTTCAAGAAAAATATGCAAAAAGTGTTTATCTTCTTGTATGACCTTACACAATTGATTTGAACAACTCCCCTAGCAACAAATGATGAGAATGAAGTTTTGGCACCACAGGGATCATATATATAGGTTTTTTGCAACCCGATACCAAGTATCCAACATCATGTCCAACCCCATATCGAGTAGTCAATATTAAGGTCCATGAATCTGTAGTAAGTGGGGCAACTAAGTATGGAAACAAAGCTTTGGGATTGGTTGGAAGGTTTGAAGGTAGGTCCATTATTTTGGGTAAGTAGAAAATCAGATGGAGGCACCAGAAGTGGTTGAAGGTGGAGTCATCAATGTGAAATGCACTAAAATGAGCAAGAAAAAGGGCATTGAAATTGAGGTTGTGGATGGATCAAGTTATATGAGAAGGGAAACAACAAAATGTAACAATTGAGCACTTGGAAGATGAAGAATAATGTGGTTATGTTAAACAAGTACAAGTCACAAAAGGTACACAAGTGGGTCCTCCCCAAAGCAGGCATCAGCCATTAATGCCCTCATGTAACCACACCTAAAAGTGTCTATAGGCACTAAAGGGGTTGAATGCAACGCATACCTATGAAACAAAACACATATGTTAAAATCACCAATTTGAGATAATAACTCTATGTTACACAAAACCATAAGTTATGATCACCTGGAAAATGAATGAGATGGACTATAGAAAGGATTGTAGAAATTGGGACATGAGGTGTCTTACCATGGACACAATGAAACCTTGTGTGTTATTAATGGTTAAATAATCATGATTCCCTTTTTCCAAGATTCAAACCAAGTCCACACCACATTACAATGACATCACATCATTTCATCATGTTAGTGGACAACCATAAGGCTATCATAGTTGTGAGGAGTAACATCACTTGTCATTTTGTCCAAGGAAGGAGCTTTATTATGGTACACTTTTTTTTTTTATTTTGAGAAGCTGTCAACCTTTAGGCATGGATACATGTCTTTCCAGTGGGACCTATAGAAGTTTATTCAATGTCATTTTAGGTTAGTCTTACTCCCATTTTTCATTAGATCTACAAGGATATGGTTACAACCTCAGCAACATGATAGAACATATAGAAGTGGCTAAAGAGAATCCACAAATCCTCTTGATGTCATACTTCTTACATTCCACCTTGGTTCTACACTCTTCTGCCTAGACACAATGATCATGAAGTTATTTTTAGTCTAATGGTGAAAAAGAATGTCATTATGACCACACAAATAACGTCTTAGTAATGGAATGGATGGATGGATGTCGTGGTCTCAATGTTCGAATAATCAATCCCTTATGACTTAACAACATAGAGAAAACCTCACCTCAATGGGCTACATGATCATTTTATTCACAAGCAAGATTACACAACAAGGAAAATGAAAACAACAACCACAAATAGAAAAATTAGGAATAAATAGAAAGAATTGTTTCAAGAAATAGAAAAATGACAACAAATTGTAAAAAAAAAAAGATGAAAAACACTTAAGAATCCTAAAGCTTAGAATGAAGGATAACCCTCATGACTCAACATTTGGTCATGAAAAGGATTAATAAGTGGATAAATAAGATTAATGCATGTATGAAACATTGGTAATCGTTCATGCCGTAGCCATTGGGTTTTTGTTAGTGGTGTGGTGGCTCGGTAGAAAAATCGTTAATCACACACTATGTTAATGTTATGGATGTCTGGCCCATGATTGCACCCTTGATTATGATATGGTATGCATAGATTTATTTGTCTCCCCACACTGTTAGATTTATTGTTTGGGTTTGGGATTGGAGTAATGATGGACGATGACCCTTATGTATGATCAAAGGGTGTTAGTTGTAAAAAGGAAGGTGGTGCACTAGCTTAGCATTATGCTAGTTTGGATGATGTGGGGGATCCATGTGTGGTTTGCTTTAGCTTACAACCTTTCCTCTAGAAGGGATGTTTCCTATGCTACGGTTGAGATCCATTAGTGTTAGCATGTTTATGCACACTTGTAGCACAAGTGGCTTTCATTTGTTGATATTGTGGTGTCAAACCTTCCTGTGTTGCTAGTGGTGGCATATAATGAGGTGGAGTATGAGAATATCAAGGGTGGGATGGATGGTAAGAGGCATGAGGTGGTGACCCTTCAAGGGATTTCATGGGTTGATGGTACTTGGGAGAGTGGTAGTGGTGATTTAGAACTAGTTGGAGAAACAGGGTGTTGAACATAATATCCATGCAGTTTCAATGGATAGGGCTAATTTGGTGGTGGCCTTCCCCACGACTATGGTTTTTGCCACTGTGATTGATGACCATGTTGAGGCTAGTGATAAGTCCTACTAGGATGGTATGATCAGCTGTGGGACTGTTTATAATTACCTTGTGGGAGAGGAAATCTCCCAAGCATGTGCTTTTGCACAAACTTCAAATTTAAGGCACCTACCCAATACTCCTGTAGATGTAACAAGACTACGCAATGGCCATTTGAATGGTCATATATGCAGATGTCACATCCATTATCTTCGTTTGTCATTGAGTCTATAGCCTCACTTTATTTAGCTATTTTTCTCATTTTTTGAAAAGTGTTTCTACCTATTTCTTGGTTCTGTATCCTTTGTTTACTATGATTGCCTAGCTTATTTTGCATGATCCTCTCCTCAACCATCTCAATGAGAGTTGTAACATTTTAATATATCCATTTGGACATCCTATTCAACTTTTCTTCAAGTTCATTAATAGACTTCTATATCAGCAAGGTTTGTTATAGAATCACCTTATTGAGAGCTACCTATTTCTCCCTACCATAGATATGGACCTCCTTTTGTTGAAGAGTTGGATCCCATTGATATTTCTCAACATTATTCCATTTTCATATCTCTCCTTCTTCTTTTGTCACATGTTTGATTAGCTCTTGGATTTGATGGGCTTGGAGCTCATATAATTGCCCTAGGGCATACATCCCAAGGATCTCCCTTATTTCATTACTAAGTCCATCTATGATGTGGAAACGTTGCCTCTCCTTGGAGAAACCATGCCCTAGGCATCTATTTAGTAAGGCATAATATCTATCTAAGGCCATGTCCAAGGGTTCATGTTGTTCTTACTTCCACTCTTGGATCCGTCTCCTCAAGTTCAACACCCTCGCATAGGTTTAGTATTTCTCATTGAAAAGTTCCAGCATTGTGAACCATCGTTAGATTGAATTCGGTCTTAATGATCTATACCACACTTTAGCTTTATTGATTAATGTCCCAGGAAAGAGTTTAAGCTTTTGCCACCCACTTTCAATGTTGTAGAAAGCACAAGCATCATGGAAGGCTTGTAAATGATGTTGTGGATCTAAATCATAGCCTTTTACAAATTTAGAAATATTATCCATATCAAGCCTAGGTAGACAACTCTTTTTGTGATGCCTGCAAGATATCTTAATGGCCTCTGTGATATGCATTAGGCTCTTAGTGGCCAACAAGGGTTCATCATCATCAAACAGGTTGTAAGGGAAATTTCTATCTCTATTCATTTGATGGTGATGATGTTGTCTAGGTTCATGATGATGTCTTTGACTTTTCCCATGGGTTCAATTTCAATTTTTAGTTCGACCCTTTAGTGGAGCCTTATCTCCATACCTACATTCATCTTCGTTAGAACTAGACTTTGAAGGGGAAGAGGAAGATGAGGAATTGAAAGGTTTGCCATGGCTACTATGGTGTTCTTCAGGGTCCTTTGATTTATTGTTTCTAGGTTTTGAGGAGGTCTTAGGCCTTAAGGCTTCCCCTAATTCAAGACTTACATCATCTCCTCCAAGATTTTCTACCTTAGGTGAATGTAGTCTTTGAGTGTTGTTGGGGTGGTCATGAACATAACAAACCCCTACATAAAGTTGGTCACTCCAATTTTCTTCATCATATATCTTGTTATTTCTCCAATGAATACATTCCCTATACATTACATTATCGCTTCCATGTGAGAGAGACATTCTTGTTGGTTTATGGTGTGTGTGAGTTAATATTTTCTAAAAGATATATCATTAATACCTTTATAATGATTGTGTATAATATAACTAATCTAGATGACTAGCACCATCCCCGACAATGATGCCAATTATGAGTGGCGAGGTACCCCTATGCTCAACCATATGAATCACAAGTGTTCATGCATGATCTAGTTAAATTTCGTGGATGGGGCTAGTTGTGGTATCTAGATCATTATGCTCTGATCACAATTCATTGTCTTCCCACTTGGACAAGTGGTAGCTTTGTCACATATGGTTTAGTCCAAAGTGAGGCATATGCTGTTGTCTAATTCTATGCTACTCCTAATGATGACAAAGAGATAAATTAATTAAACTACTAAACAATGAAGAGTAAAATCTAAACTAGCCTATGTGCAATGAGTATTTGCTCTTAATTGTTCATACATGCCTTAGAATTCATGAGACTACTTCTGGGATTTCCAAATGTATGTCACTATGTGTGCCAAATGATACACTACTAGATTACCAAGTACTTACCCTTAACTGCTCATGACTAAGGCATACACATTCCGCTTAATGATAGGAATAGTAAATAGTAATAAATGAAGATGTTAACTAAAGGAAATAGTAAATAATTAACAATTAAAAGAAATAATAATCTAAGTGGATGCTACAATGATGGGAGTAATCTCGATCTTTATTTCCAATCATGTAACATGTCCAAGTATGTCACACTCGAACAAAGGTGTCGTATGATTACAAACATCACACTGTAGGCATGCACTAGGAAAATAAGAGGATTGAAAAATAATCTATGAAGAAACTAACTAAAAACTGAAACTAAAACTATTTCTTCTATTCCCCTATCAACTATGCACCCCAAGTGTTGTATTTATAGGCTAGCATGGAGGAGATGATATCAGATATCTGACATCGCTTCCTGGGCTTTGATATCGGGTATCCAATATCAGGGTCGACAAATTCATGACTCATCAGTTAGCATTAGAACCACTCAGCTGAGGAGACAACTATAAGTTTACAACCCTCATGGCATTTATTTGTTGTGGTTGTGCTGGAATCTCACCCTACATAGATGGAGTAGCTAGAAGAGGAGTTGTAGGTGGAGGTGCAAGAGTGGAAGAGTGAGGAGGAGGATAATAGAAAAATTGGGACTCCCCCTTTGGTGATGGTGATTTATAATATTCAAAAGGGTAGTAATAATATTGGAAGAAAGCATGACTAAAAGAGTCACATGGGGAAATAGGCTATTAAACATAGTAGCCATATAATTCTAGTAGGAGATAAGGGTACTACTACCTTGGAGGTGGCATCCCCCATGATTGTGGGTGTTGCCATTATTGATATTGCTCATGAGGTTAAGGTAGTGCTCCACTCAGATAGTAAGTTTGGTGGTGGAACTACTGTCAATAGTTGCCTTGTGGATAAGGCAACCTCCTAGGTACTTGTCATTTTGCTAGTTTTGGATTTAAAGCATACACCCTAAATTTCTGTAAGTGTGATATAACATGGCAACATCTCTTAGGATGTTCATATTGGCATATGTCACATCCATCATCATTTGGCTCAGAATCTGCAACCTCCTCAACTACTACAGCTTTGTCCTTAGCCTCATGATAGTTACGTTCAGCCTTCTTTTTCTTCCCTCTTTTATGACTAGTACCTTCCTGATCTCTACTCTCTTTGGTAATTTTTAGAGTAGTTTAAAATTTTTCATCCAAGGAGTTCCACATTTTATCTACCTTGGCCAATATTTCAAAGACAAATTTCTAGATTGGCAAGGTTTTTCTTTGTACCACTTCATCAAGTGGTGTCTCCATCTCATTATCATAGAAAGGAACCTTCCTCTTGTGGAGAGAGGGATCCCTGTTGTCCTCCTCTGCACTTTCATGTTTTTTCAGCTCATTTTCTTCCTTAGCTACCTCCTTAATAAGTCTTTAGATCTAATGGGCACTTAGCTCAAACAACCTTACTTGGGCCAAGACCCCAAGAGTTCTCCTCGTTTCAATTTGAAGCCCATCTATGATGTGGCATAGCTAATCCCTTTGAGAATAGCCATGGCTTAGGCATCAATGCAACAAGAAGTAATACCTACCCATGGTCACATCCCAGGACTTGTGAGTGCTTTGTTTCCATCCTTGGATTTGCCTTCTCAAGTTGGACACTCTGGAGTATGTCCAATACTTTTCATTAAATAGTTAAAAATTGTACTTCATCTCTGAATAGATTCCAGTTCTAAGGACTGGTACCAACTTTCTACTTCCTTGATGAGTGTCCTAGGAAACAATTTTAGCTTTTTCCAGTAATTCTCCACATTCTATAAGACACATTCATAGTGAAAGGCTTGCAAGTGATTTTTTGGATCTGAATTATATTTCCCCTTAAACTTAGAAATATTATTTATATCCAACCATTTGATTTGGTTATCCTTCATGTTCCTGGTTGGTATTCTTATAGCCTCTGCAATGTTCATCATGTTCCTTGTTTCTAGTAGGGGCTTATAATAGTCATAGTAGTCTCAATAACCCCTATCATGGCCATGATGCCTATGAAAAGTCTTATTGTATTTCATTTCTCTATGATGATCATCTTCCACATGGTTCATGCCCATAGTCTTTGTTATTTTGATGGGATCTACAATCATCCCTATCCCACCATTCACCTCCATCACAATTGTTATTACCTCTAGGACTTTGATTAGAGTTGTAAGAGGAAGATGATGAGGATGAAGAAGGTGAAGAGGAAGGAGAGCTAGCACCATAGCAATGCCTATTGCTTCCTCTTCTTTAGTCCCTACCTTGTTCACCATGTTTGTCATTTTCTTGGTGGTTGTCCTCATTCCTGCCATGGCTACCCCCTTTCAAGGCCCCCTAATCTTGGGATCCATTCTTCCTAGAACCAAGGTTGTCCATAGTGGATTGCAGACACCAATTAAGGATCTTCTCATCAAAGAAAGAAGGAGGATCACATCAAAGAAAGAAGGAGAATCACATCAAAGAAAGAAGGAGAATCAATGTATTGAGAGGTCCCTAAAAAGAAGTCTTCATATTCTTTATGTTTTTGCCGGAACAAGTGGTTAGGGAACTGCTTGCCTTTTGCAGCCTCATATAGGGCTTTCATTTTCTAATTGTTAAACCCCAAAATTAATAGTTTTTAAATCATGCATTTTAATTAATTACATGTTAGTTATTTAATTAGTGTTTAATTAATGTTTATTTTAGATCGTCATTCTATTTTATTTTAGATTAATTAATAAGTTATGTAAATACTATTACAATTATATATCATATAAATATCATACTATACATTATATATTATATCAATTATACATATATTAAATAGATATTTTAATTATAAAAATTATAATTATTATATATAATATCATATAAACATTGTTATATACATGTATAAACTATATACACATTATAGTTATTAGAATTAGGGCTCTACCAACAAAATTGACATTGGAATAGTGGAACGTAGCAATGACGATGGTCAGGTGCTAATTCCATCAAATCCTCACCAAATGTACATCATAGAGCTAGGGGAAGGTTTTTGTCCATGTGAGACCATGGCACACCATGTAGTAGCTATTGCCTCTATAATCATAGCCACTACCAATGGCCATGAAAGTTGCGTTAAAGTTGAACATCCCCAAAGTTTATCATCAAAAGCAGTAGCATTAGTAGCACCTAACATCATTGCATATCATGGAAAGCCTAGAAGTTAACACAAAAGACCCTAACACACACACTACACTAGGCCATATCCTACACATTCTGACATGCCACAGCATGCTGAGCTACCACATGGTGGATGGTGAGCACTGCTACACGTTGACACCGATGGCTGAGCACCTCAATAATGACAATGATGGATCACTAGGATCATTACTACTAATGAACCATGACAAAGTATTCATGGACACATGGAAAAATTTGCAAGTGGTGGTGATGGAGGAATCACAACTATTTATGAAGGGGAACGAGGTGTAGGCATTTGAGTACCTAGCGCACAATGAGCACTTTGACATTATGTTTAAATGCACCATGGTTTAGCACTCATCTATCATGATGGGCCACATCTTGCACGTCTACCATGGCTTTGCCCAATCTCTCCTCAACATCAGCGGTAGCGTTAGCCTCACACAAGTGCTCATCATTGAGGTGCATCCCACATGAAGCTGCAAAACCTCGAAGACCTATCTTTGCTAGACTTTGTTGATAATGATCTCATCATGCCACCTTTGTCTCCCATTAGACCACTTTTGGAAAATGAGAGTAGGAAGGCAGGAAGAAATAGTGATGATGGTTTTCTCCGTCATAGTCATAGAGGCCAGAAAACTCCCACAAAAATATGCAATCGATCATAGACTTCATGATAGTAGGCAGCAAGCTGGAGCTTCACCTGGATCTATTGCACTTCGAATTCACACTCATCACACAAGCATTCATGAAGAATAATCTGATCCAATCCAAGCTTTTTGGTTTGGGTAAACTGCAATTTCCCATTTTTATGGTCAACTCTCTGCAAGGATCCATCCTTACATCCATCAAAAACCTCCAATCCTACAACATGGCAACCTTATAGCCCTTGTGGCAAGGTCAAGCTTCCAAGGAATCTAAACTCTAAATTGAGCATGCAACATCTCTACATCGTTATGTGGTTTAACATGTGATAAGATTTTCTCCATCACTTTCGAAGATTTTTTATTAATCAAAAATATTGATACCCAACTTAGCACTACACCTATTATTATGGATTGGCACTTTGTCAATCCATTTTTAATTTTTTTATTTTTGAAACATTGTGGGGTATAAATAATACACCCCACATTATATTGAGAGGGGAAAGCATAGAAAAGATTCTATTGAGACAATGGACTAGGAGAAAGGAATTAATACCTAAGAAATTTCACATCAAGTTGAGATTAATTACTTTTGTAATTCATATTAAAGATCTACTAAGCCTTGAGGCAATTCTTGGAGTCCATCTTCTGATGATCAAAGTTGTTGCATTGTAAAGATAGCGAGACAAAATTGCAATTTAGGCAAAGTCTCCCTTGTGATCTTTAAAATTTATGTTTATAATTTTAGTTTGATTTAATCATTAATTTTCATTCTTGAACTTAATGTTAGAAGTTAGCGTGAAAATTTCTGATTTTACTTATGAGTGATAATCATAAGTGTGGAATTTAATTGGATTCAATTCTAATTATTTATTGTCTTGATGATCCTTTGACTTTTAACCATTCCTCCACAGGATATGACTTATGGGTCAATCACAGATGAGGTGAGAATCTCTATAACAAAAGAAAGAAAAATAAATTTTAAAGATATCTAGCACCGAATTTTGCCTGGCTCCTCAATTTGGTGCCATTTCTAGAGAGGCTGACAGAGTCAATCTTCTTAAAGAGTTCTGTATGTTTTAATTTCATTTTAAAATTTCATATTCCAAGTACATTTTATTTTATTTTATTTTACTTTTCTTTTATTTAAGTAATTTGAAAAATGGTTCCTTTTACTTGTTTTTCTTACATTAAAAAATCCAAAAATAACAAAAAATTTCAGGAATTAGCTCCTCTTATCATACAACCAGCAGATATTGTTTAAAAAGTTGTAATTAAAGCCATGATAGTAGGAGTTATTAAATCAGTTTGTAAATTCTTAGGAATGGTAGCCCATGAATGTGCCAACAAAGAGTGTTCTTGTTAAATGAAACCAACAAAGCAACCAAGAAAACCAACATGAATTCAACCTTTTAGGAGCACTCTTAGCCTTTATAAACATACAAAAGTCACTCAAAAACAAGACCATGAGAAACCAATACAATCAAGATATGATTCTTTTCCCCTTTGACAACACAAAATTTGTCCATATCTATTAATCCTCTCTTTGATATTCCAACTACAACCATGAGTTCAACCATAGCAGCAAGGTCTCAAAATCTAAATACTACCCAAATATCAACTTATGTAACCAGAATTGGAGGAACTACCCAACCAATAAGTACTTTGAACATACAAACTCCACCACCAATCTCTATTTATATACCAAATCCTATAGGAATCCCAATAGTAACCTCTACTTACATAATGGAATCATCTTCACATTATACACCTCCCCCATTTTCCTTAGGTTCAATTCCTTTCTCCTTTGGTAGTTTGAGTTCCAATGTTCCAATTGGCCAACCTTACCTAAGACAAACCCTTGGAGAGTTATTGAATCAAAGAGCATCCATCATACCTCAAAGCCCATTAGTTTTTCCACATGGAAGAGATGTAGAGGTTAAAAATATTCACTTATTACCTATTTTTAAGGGGACAAATGATGAGGATCCGATTACCCACATAAGAAAATTTGAAACAACAGTAGCTATGTTAGCACCTCAAAGTGGGGACAGAACTAAGATGATTGTTTTTAAATCAACCTTAAAAGACAAAGCTAATTTTTGGCTACAAACCCTTAGAACACAAATTAGTTCATGGGATGAGTTTAAGAATGCTTTCCTACAAAGATTTCTTTCTAATGATAGGCTATATTCATTAAGGAAGCAATTAATGAGTTTTATGCAACATGAGGATGAGGATTATGAGAGTAACTTTGATAGATTTAAAGGACTATGCTTAAAAAATCCAAACCATGGATTCCTAGCCCATCAATTAATTCAAATCTTAGTAGAAGGCTTATTACCTTATTGTAGGCAAAATGTTGACTTTGTATGTGAAGGAAATATTTTAAATGTGACACCAAAAGATGGTTATAGAATTATAGATTCATTAGTAGACCAGAGTAAACGTTGGCCAAAACCCAACATTATGCAAGGCATGACTCAACAAATAGAATAGTTAAATAGAAAAGTTGATGAATTAACACGATTGATTAAGAAACAAGCTCATGGAATTCAAAGTGAAGCATGCAACATTTTTGCTAGTCCCCAACATGACCAAACAACCTACCCAGCCTTATTTTATTGTTAAGAGGAAATGCAATAGTCAGTAAAGGATTTTCAATAGTTTAAGAGCCAACCAACAATGAACTTTGCTCAATGACCATTTCATCAATAACAATATCCTCAAGATAACTTTAGGCCATTTAAAAACCCAACTAATGAACACTTGGATAAACTCACCCAGAGCCTTACTTCCTTTATAGAAGAAAGTAGACAATTCATGAGTGAGACTAGAAGGAGATTTTAGAACTTAACAAAAAATAAATGGCCATCCCAGCTTGAGCCAAATCCTACATCTCAAAGAAAGGGTAAAGGGCAATTACATTTCATCACTACAAGAAGTGGAAAAACAATTGAACCTAAACCTAAAAAGAAGGTGAGATTTCAGGAGGTAGGAACACAAGAAGAAATTCAGCCACAAATAGTAAATGAGGAAGATCAACCATTACTCTCTAGACAACCAGTTTTGCCTCCTTTCACTAAACAATTACAAGAAGACTTCACAACCAAAGCCCATCTTAAAAAAATGTTTAGTGAATTGTATTTGCATATTTTTTTAGAAAAAGCAGTAAAAAACCCACCACTCTATGCCAAATACTTAAGGGAATTATGTAGTAGGAGAAGAAAGGAAAAAATTCCTAACGAGTTTATTTGGTTGATAATCTTTCTCAACTTATACAAAATCATGAGATTCCAAAATACCAAGATCCTAGAGTTCTTACCATTCCAACCAAAATAAATGGCCAAGTGATTAAGAATGCCTTATTGGATTTAGGAGCTAGCACAAATATCATGCCTCTTGAAATGGTTGGAACACTTGATATATAAGATATCAAAGGAGTAAACATGACAATATCATTGGCTAATGGTTCAAATGTAAAATCCATAGGCATAGTATAGGACTTGATAATTGAGGTAGAAAAAGGAAGATACCCAATTGACTTTGTTATTTTGGAAGTAAAAGATCCTAATTGTTTTCTTATTATATTAGGTAGACCTTGGTTAGTAATATATGATGCAATAATTAATTGTAGATTTGGACAATATCAACTCTCCTTTGCAAATATTACTTTTACACTAAATATATATGATAAGATAAAAGAAGATTATTTAAATGTAGACTTGAAGGAAGCAAGAATTCTCTATACTTTACCCACTTCAGCAATGACACAAGACAGGGAAACCTTAGTATTAAATAATTTTGAGGAAGGACCTTTGGATCCATCAACTACAGAACAAGATCTCCTGGACCAGATTTTAAATTTGGGCTCATGGAATATTGGAGAAATAATTCAACCAACAAATAAAAATTCCTTGGATCTTAGAGAATTACCTAGTACAATTAAGTATGTTTTTCTATATCATAATAAACCATTAATAATAAATTTCCAACTTACTAATGAACAAAAAAGAAAATTATTAGAAGTTTTGCATATAAAGTCTAAGGCATTTGCATGGAGTTATGGGACCTTCACCAAGAAATCTCACCCAACATCTACCAACATCATATCTATCTAAAAGATAATGTAAAACTACTAAGAATTCCCCCAAGATGAATCAATCCAACCTTAAAACAAATTGCTAAGGATGAAATCTCAAAACTTTGAAAAGAAGGGATTATTTATCCAATAGCTAATAGTGAATGGGTAAGTCCCATTATCGTAGTTCCAAAAAAGGGTGGAAAATGGAGATTTTGTGTGGATTATAGAAGGTTAAACCAAAATACAAAGAAAGATCATTTTCCATTTTCAAACATAGATCAAATACTTGAAAAATTAGAAGGACATGAATATTATTAATTTTTTGGATAGATTTAGTGGATCCAATCAAGTAGCCATTGCCCCAGAAGACTAGCATAAAACAACATTTACATGTCCTTATGGAACTTTTGCCTATAGACAAATTTCTTTTGGCCTTTGTAATGCACCAACTACTTTCCAAAGAGCCATGATTTCAATATTTTCTGATATGTTGAAAGATTATGTTAAAGTTTCTATCGATGATTTTTCTATGGGGATACTTATGATGAAACTTTGCAACATCTCAAACATTTCCTAGATAGATGTATTGATAAAAATTTAAAATTAAGTTGGGAAAAGAGTCACTTGATGGTTACAAGTGTCGTAGTATTAAGACACATTATTTCTAAAGATGGGATAAGGATGGATGATGAAAAAACTAAAGAGTCATATCTACACTTCTAGCTCCAACTAATTTAAAAACTCTTCAATATTTTCTAGGACATGCTAGGTATTATAGAAGGTTTATCAAAGACTTTTCAAAAATTGCTAAACCATTATACATGCTCTTAGAAAAAGATGTTTCATTTGTTTGAACTAATGACTACTAAAAAGCGTTCTTGGAATTGAAAAAATGAGTAACCACAACCCCTATATTAAATGCACCTAATTGGAATTATCCATTTGATTTAATGTGTAATGCTAGTAACACAACAATAGGGGCAATTTTAGAACAATACATTATGTATCCAAAACTTTCGACCAAGCCCAAAGTAAATTATACAACTACAGACAAAGAATTATTAGCCGTTGTATATGCTCTAGATAAATTAAAAAATTATTTAATAGGATATAAAGCTAGAGTATATACTAATCATTCAACCATTAAATTCTTAGCTACCAAAAAAATAGAAAATGCAAGAATAATGAGATGGTGCTTATTACTCCAAGAATTTGACCTAGATATTTTAGATGAAAGAGGTAGGAAAAATGTAGTAGCAGATAATCTTTTAAGGCTACAAACTACTAATGAGAATCAAACACAAGGAGTCTTTCATGATAAATTTTCTGATGAATAACATTTTTCTACAAGAAATGATCCTTAGTTTGTTGATATAGCCAATTATCTAGCCACTATGAAAACCCTTATTAATTGGACTAAGGAAGAAAATAAATCTTTCTTATGTAGCATATCTAGGTATATTTGGAGTAGTTTGTACCTTTATCGAATATGTAAAGATAACATAGCAAGAAGATGTGTGGCTAAAAATGAATAACAAGAAATTCTACAAATGTGTCATGATGATTTAGGGGGAGGCCACTTTGATAGCAAATGTACTGCTATCAAAATCTTTCAAAGTGGATTTTATTAGTCCTCAATTTTTAAAGATGCACATAAGTATGTACAAGAGTGTGATAAATGTCAACAAATGGGAGTCATAACAAAAAGACATGAAATTCCCTTAAAACCAATTTTAATAATGAAACCATTTGATATGTGGGGTATAGAGTTTTTAGGACTATTTCCCCCATCTAATGGATGTCAATACATTTTGGTTTGTATTGACTATGTTACCAAATGGGTAGAAGCAAAAGCCACCCCAATAAATGATGTAAATGTAGTTGTAGCATTCCTTAGGGAAAATCTTTTAACACGCATTGAAACTTCATGGACAATCATTAGTCATTAAGAAATCCATTTTGTCAATAAAATCATAAAAAAATTCCCTAAGTCTACTGCCTATCATCCTCAAACAAATGGCCAAGTACAGAATGCTAATAGAATTATTTTGCATATATTAACAAAAATGATATGTATTAAAGGGAAGGCTTGGTCTAAAAAATTGCAAGACACACTTTGGACTTATCAAATTACCTATAAACCAGGTTTAGGACATTCACCTTATCAATTCATTTATGGTAAGTTATGTCTATTACCTATTGAACTTAAATATCAATCTTTGTGGTTAACCCAACAACTTAACTTTGATGAAGACATGAACCAAGCCATTAGAATCAACTAACTTCATGAACTTGACAAAATGCAACTACATGCTCTTGATAAACAAAAAATTGTAAACAAACAAATGAAAACATTACATGATAAGAGTCTTTTTAAAAAAATACTTATCCATAGGTGATAAAGTTCTTCTCAACAAGATGAGATTAAATAAATTTTTAGGGAAGTTAACAACTAGGTGGGAAGGCCCTTATTTACTTTTCCAACCCCATGATAATGGAATCATTCTTATATCACCTATTGATGATTCCTAAACTACATTCCTAGTCAATGGGCAAAGCCTTAAGTTATATTATCAACATCACATTGAGGAACTAAGAGAAGATGAACTAGCAGAGCTAAGGGACCCATTATCCCCCTACTAATGAATTACATGTCAATAATCCATTAGAAGTTGATGAATCATGGTTTGTCAGGTGCTGATATCTTACCCTTGTTAACCAAGTGCTAATATTAGACCCCTAATATCGAATCCTTGTTATCGGACACTTGATATCTGATGAGTTTTGGTATCTAATGAGTCATGATATCAAACCCCTGTTATCGGACACCCGATATCATACTTGCGTTAACTAGGCCACGCTGACGCATCTGTCCATGCGTCAACGCAGCCTCGTTTACGTAGAGTTTGTCTTTAGCTATAAATAAGCACACACCCGCCGCATTTAATCATCTTTTTGGTAGTTATAGCAAACCGGTTGCAATTTTCTTTTCTAGGAGTTAGACTACTCTCCTAGTGCATGCCCACAGTGTGATGATTGTAACTGTACTGCACCTTTATTCGAGTGTGACATACTTGGTCATGCACATGACCAGAAATAAAGATCGAGATTACTTCATCATT
Source organism: Gnetum montanum (assembly GCA_015680685.1). Lineage (NCBI taxonomy): Eukaryota > Viridiplantae > Streptophyta > Gnetopsida > Gnetales > Gnetaceae > Gnetum > Gnetum montanum. The sequence goes on along the minus strand of MNCI01020571.1, from coordinate 19,442 downwards.
GCAACATTCACTTAGTCTTAATTTTTTAATTGTTATTGTTAATTATTATTTTTATTTATTATTTTCTTAGTTAATATTTCTTTACCATCATTTACTATTCCTATTGTTAAATGCGGAATGAGTGCGACTTAATCACGAGCATTTAAGTGTGACTACTTGGTAACCCAGTAGCGTATCTAGGAGCGCTCAAGTAATATATGCATGGTAAGCCCAGAAGTAGTACATGAGGTCCAAGATGTGTACGGATGATTAAGGACGGATGCTCATCGCTCTTAGGATATCTTAGATTCTCTTCTTCCACTTCCTATTAGCTAAAACAAAGTTATTTTCCATTGCCTCTTGGAGTAGCACTAGTTTAGGTCCACATCATACACCTCACTCTGGACTAAACCATACATGACAAAGAAAATACTAGTCGAGGTGGGAAGATAGTGAACTACAATCAACATGTAACGATCTAGATACCACAACTAGCTCATCCGCGGAGTTCGACCAAATCATGTATGAATGCTCGTATTCATATGGTTGAGTGTAGGGGTACCTTGCCACTCATCAAAAGTCTTAGCTCTCAAACATACCCCTCAAAAAGACTCTTATGTCATTAAATAAGCTAATAAAGAATTATTTATAGTCTACAAATTTTTCTTTGAAAAATGTAGAGGGAAATACGACATTCTATTGTTAGTTGAGACTATAAAGAATTTGGTAGCATCATGTCTAGAATGTAAGGAAGAAGGAAAACTCCTCCTACCTTGAAATAGGTAGGTTTAAACCCAAAATCCAACTAAGGGTGAGCCTTAGACTAATAACTTTCTTACACATAATAAACTACATTGTTTCTAAACAATATTCTTTAAGTACACTATTCATAAGTCAATGTGGCTAAATAGCTTAGTTTAAGATAATAATTATTAGTGTTTGGTTTCTATTAAATACTTACTTAGATGAGTCACTAAGGTGGAAAGGGTGTGTTATATTGGACCTAGTTTCTTCGGTAATAAAAGGCATCTATCTATATTAAGCCATGTGAGCAACCCTTACAAAATGAAATTGGCTCCCACAAGAACCTCATGGTTGAAGTCGGTTAGATATTAAATTTCTTGCAAAAAAAAAAGAAAAAAGAAAAAAGAAAAAAGAAAAAGAAAAAAACAAGAGAGAAAAGAAAAAAAAAGTAAGAAATGAAAAAAAAAATGACCCCACAAGAACCTTCATTCATGAGCTAAGCCCCACTCCCACAAGAACCTTATAATTGGGGCAATGCTTCAAGCTCACAATTTCAAGCATCCCACAAGGATCCCCTTCTATAAGCAGAGTGTTTAAGGATTAGGCACTAATTACCAACCTACTCTCAATGCCATTATCTTAGAACTTGAGTATAACACTAGCACCTAATGTCACTACAAATCATGGAGAGACTAGAAGTTAACATAGAAAACCCTAACACACATGCCATGCTAGGTCATATCCTGTGCATTCTGACATGTCACAACGTGCTGAGCTACCATGTGAGAGATGGTGAGCACTACTACGTGCTAATGCTAGTGGCCAAGCACCTTGAGAATGATGACGGTGGATCATGAGGACCATTACTACTAATGAACGATGATTAAGTGTTCATGGACACATGGTAGCATTTCCAGGTGGCAGTGATGGAGGAATCACAACTGTTCATGAAGGGGCATGACATGTAAGAATTTGAGTACCTAGCACAAAAAAAGCACATTGACATGGTGTTCAACTGCACCATGGTTTAGCACTTGTGTATCATGATGGGCCACATCTCATGCATCTACTATGGCTTCATCCAATTCTCATCTCTCCTCAACATCAACGATAGCGTCAACCTCACGTAGGTGCTCATTGTTGAGGCACATCCCACATGAAGCTGTACAACATCAAAGATATATTTTTGCTAGAATTTGCTGATAATGATCGTAGCATGCCACCTTTGTTTGCCATCTAACCACTTTGGGAAAATGAGAGCAAGAAGGTAGGAGCCAATGATGATGGTCGTTTTCTCCATCATAGTCGCAGAGGCCAAAAAACTCTTGAAAAAATATGCAACTGATCATAGACTTCATGACAATAGGTAGCAAGCTGAAGCTCCACCTGGATCTGTTGTGCTTCGAATTTGTGCTTGCCATGTAAGCATTCATGAAGAATAATCTGATCTAGTCCAAGATTTGTAATTTGGGCAAACTGTAATTGCTCATGTTGGTGGTCAACTCTCTGCAAGGGTCCATCCTTACATCCATTGGAAACCTCTAATCCTACAACATGGCAACCCTACATCCCTCATGGCAAGGTCAAGTTTCCAAGGAATCTAAACTCCAAATCCGACATGCAACATCTCTACATCATTATATGGTTTAACATATGATAAGATTATCTCCACCACTTCTGAAGATTTCGTATTAATCAAAAATATCGATAACCAACTTGGTACTACCCATATTATTATGGATTGACACTTTATTAATTCATTTTTAATTTATTTATTTTTGAAACATTATGGGGTATAAATAATACATCCCATATTTTATTGAGAAGGGGAAGCATAGAAAAGATTTTATTGAGACAACGGACGAGGAGAAGGAATTAATACCTAAGAAATTTCACATCAAGTTGAGATTAATTCCTTTTGTAATTCATATTAAAGATCTACTAAGCCTTGAGGCAATTCTTGGAGTCCATCATCTGATGATCAAAGTTGTTGCATTGTAAAGATAGCGAGACAAAATTGCAATTTAGGCAAAGTCTCCCTTATGATCTTTGAAATTTATGTTTATAATTTCAATTTGATTTAATTGTTAATTTTCATTCTTAAACTTAATGTTAGAAGTTAGGATGAAAATTTATAATTTTACTTAGGAGTGATATTCATAAGTGTGGAATTTTATTGAATTCAATTCTAATTATTTATTGGCTTGATGATCCTTTGACTTTTAACCGTTCCTCCAGAAGATACAACTGGTGGATCAATCACAGATGAGGTGATAATTTCTACAATGAAAGAAAGAAAAATAAATTTTAAAGGTATCTAGCACCAAATTTTTCCTAGCTCATCACCAATATTTCTTTTTTTGTGCTTCTGTGAGATGATAGTCCTAATAAGCATGATCCTACACTTCGTACTCTGCATTGAGTCTTGCAATGCCCAACTTAATAAGATTGTTCAATAACATTGCAAAAATAGACTGGTCGAGAGGCAACACGATGTTGCCTTCATGTTCCTCCATCATAACTACTCATCCTGGTGTAGGATGAAGGTGAAGTCCAAAGTGTAGGCATCTAGATGAGTGTAGACCATCTTAAATTATTGAGGCACTAGCATCTTATGGCCTTCCTATCTCTGTTGATTGGATTCACCTACAAACAGTGGTGGAGAGTCTTCCCTGTGAAAGGAAGCCATATCAATGATTGAGAAAAATAGTTTGCTTTTGTTATTTTCCTTATTTTTAATGATGTTAGTGTTAGGTTCCTTTTACAACATCTATGAATGATTTCCCTATCTCCTCTAGGTAGTGTACTTAGTTACTAAAATCCCCAGCAATAGTACCAATGATGAGTAATGAGTAGTTTCTATGCCCAACCATACGAATCACAAGCATTCACTAACGATCTAGTCAAATCCCATGGACTTTAGCTCTCCAAATGTCAATAGTAAAGATGGTGAACTATGGACATGATCATTGTCTTTTTGGCTTCACTTATGATGAGTTGCGAATGGCTACATCAACAAGGCCCCATAACTAGGACAGGGCCTAGTTGACACATTGTTTCATGTGTTGACTAGGCCTCATCGATGCAAGGTCTATTCTTGCCTATAAATATGTGCTCACTAATTGCATTTATGGAAAGAGATTCATAGTAGTAGTAGAGCTCTTGTAGTTTTTCCATTCGAAAGTTGGAATATTTTCCCAAGTGCCCACAGCAGGAGCCATTAAGTGTATAGATCTTTATTCAAGCATTGTTGTACCTGAGCACAACAGTATGTACAACAATAAAGACAAGCTTCTTAATAAACCTTACAGCATTCTACATAGTTTAGCTATTTTATTCATGCATTTAATGTTTTCAATTATTTATTTAATGCTTTTCAGTAATTAAGCTAATTAAGTGAGATAAGCTAGATAGATTAAATACATAAGTATGACTGCTTTGAGCATAACATGTATTCACTTGGTAATTCTAGCAACGTTATTGCTTGGTATGCCCAGTAGCATAGTGCTTGGTAACCTAGAAGTGGATAGGTGGGGTTCAGGACATGTATGGAAAGTGGAACTAGATGCTTATATTAGGACTAGTTAGAGATCGGTTAGTTAGTTAAATCAAATTAGTCATTAAATTACTTTTTCTATCTCTTTAAGCTCCAAAGAACATAAAACATAAAATGATAAAAATCATATGCCTCGATTACACTTAATCATACCTTTGTACTTCACAAGTGTAATTGGGAAGACAACGAACAACCATTAGGATAAAATTCACTTCCTAAAAGACTAGTGCACCGAAAACTAGAGAGTCCATGGAATTTGACCGAATCGCACATGTGCACTCTATGATTTGTATGGTTGGGCATAGGGGTACCCTTCACCACTCATGATTAGTGCCATTTTCAGGGACTCTATTTGTTGAAACATTGCTATCTAGGTTTAGTGGATATCATTAATATCATTGGACGTACCCCAAGGTCAATATCATTCCCAAATAATATAAATACAAAAGCACACTCATACCTTATTTGTTTGCAAAATGTCTTCTTCTCATAAAAGACATGATATGGAACTATTGGTTCCACAAGAATGTAAAGTGATATATACTCATCCAAATAAGTTTGTACCTGATTTCACCTACATCCTACATCAGGATGAGCAACTATGATGGCGTGACATGGAAGGCAACATTGTATTGCCTCCCGATTGATCTGTGCCCGAGATGCTGCTTCAAACTCTGAAGAAGTTAGGTATCTTGGATCTTTAAGAGGAATACATTGTGAATGGTTATGACACTAAAGACTACTATCCCACTAAAACACAACGTCAGCAAGATCAACATTAGGAGAAGCATCATGAGGATGCAAAGGGGAAATAGTTCACAAATCCCTTATTCCTACTAAACTAAGATGACAATGAGGACCCTTCCTCTAAGAGATCTCATCATGAATATTCTCTACCCTTTGTTACTAGTGATGAGGGTGTGACCCTAAATCTACAATCTATAATCCACAATTCAGGTTCAAGGAAAGATGGTAGTTAAGACATGGGGTTGAACAAGCATCATGATAATGGAAAAACTAATGTATGTGGCTATGATAACCCAAGGGGAATTGGCAGAAACCATGGTAGTGGCATTCCTCCTTCCTCTTTTCTTTCTTCATTTTCATCTGCTTCTTCTTCCTCTTCTAATTCTGAAAGCTGCCATAGAAGGAATAACCGTGATGGAGGTGAGCATCTAGGCAATAATACTAATTTCCATGCCCACAATAATCAAAGGGATAACAAAGGACATCATCAGCAATAATAAAATGATGATGATGATGAACCTTTATTAACAACTTGAAGTATGCTTAACATCATAGAGGTATTTAAGATCCAAACTAGGCATGTGAAAGATAGTTGAATCAAGTGCTTAGACATGGACAATATCCCAAGATTTGAAGGGGGATATAACTTTGATCCATAGAACCATCTACAAGCCTTTCACAATGCCTATGCCTTATGAAACATCAAGAATTCTAGGCAAAAAGTTAAGCTATTCCCCAAGACACTCATTAAGAAAGCAGAAGGTTAGTACTGGTCCTTGGAGCTAGAATCCATTCACAGATGGAGTACCATGCTAGAACTATTTAATGACAAATATCAGATGTACTCCAAAGTATCTAACCTAAGAAAGCAAATCCAAGGTTGGAAATAGGGAACACATGAACCCTTGGATACCACCATGGGCAAATAGTATTCTCTTTTACATTGGCCCTAGTCATGGTTATTCTCAAGAGGGAACAACTCTACCACATCATAAATGGGCTCAGAGTAGAAACCAACTTTAAAATATTTTTCTCATTGGATCCTCTAAACATATTAGCATTCATATGAAAAAGCTCATGCTTTCAAAAGGTAGAAGAATTAATTCTAGAAAGTAAAATGCTAATAGGAAAATGGTATGACAAAGTAGCATATGTATGCACCTCTACTTTCCTTGTAAGCTTTCAAGAGAAAACATTAAATATGTAAAATCTATTAAGTTGATAGTAAATTCTATGATTTTATTATTGATAATTAAACCAAGTATAATGCTTATAATTTGAATGATATGGGAATAAAGAGCTAACATGAGAAAGAAAATGTTTTTCTTTAAAGTTGCACCAATATTCTTTTTATTGAGAAGACATATTAGGAGGAAGATACCAAGTTTATCTAAATGACTTTCAACCATATTAAAATCACCTCCAACTATTTAAGGAACTTTCAGCAGAGATAGAAGATATTTTCAAATATCTTATCGATCTTTCAAATTATTAGGAGCACAAATATTATAGAGTCCAAAGTCTCCTTTTTCATCATAACAAGTAATCTAAATAACTCTTTCAAGGTTGTCAAAATTAGCATTCAAAACTTTTCCAATTCAATTTTTATTAATAAGAATACCAGCACCTCCTTTATTAACTTCATGAGCAGTAGAAAAAACAATGCAATTTTAAATCTTAATTTCTTGCAAGAAAGGAAAATATGGAGATAAATGTTGGTTTGAAAGATATTCCCTAATAATATTTGCTCAAAACCTATCAAAAAGACCCCATACATTTCATAATAAAACTAACATTGAGATGTGGGGGAGGAGGCCCCCATCTTTGACTTTTCAAGCTTAGCATTTTCCTCTTAATCTATCTCACTAATAAGTGGAAAAGCATTATAAAATTAAAAAAAAATTGGAATAGTAGCAAAAGTAGAAAGATAAAAGGAGATATCTTTGAGGTTTTCAAATTGAAATCATTATGTGCAAGCCTCTTCTTTTTGTGTTAAATTGAGTGAAATCCATCTACATCAGTATTTCCATTGTTGCTCCCTACTTAAATTTTCCTTTTTTTTCTAAATAAGAATTATATTTAGATATCAAAATTTTATTAGTGCCTTTATAATAAAAAGGATTAGTAAAAGGTTAAAAACTTATTGAATAAGATTTCATATGTACCTTCTCAAAACTACAATTATTTGCCTTTTAAAAAAAAATTTTGTTTCTTTTCCTGATGAATAACTTTTTTATTAAGAATGGGACTAATTCCAATAACATGACCTTCACAATGAAAATAGTTGCAACATCCTTACAAATTATAGTATATGATATTTTGGAAAACCTTTGATTACCAACGTTGAGTTTTAATTTTGTTTTGCTCTACCATAAATCAATCTCTACAAAATAATATATATATGCTTCATACCATATAGTAATTTTTTTGACTCTACATTCGAGATTGTTCCAATGATACCAATAATTTTGCTTTTAACAATTTGAAAAATAAGAGGAAGATTTTATAATTCAATCGAGTAAGAAATTTTAGAGTAATTAGAAGAATAGGGATCAAAATCCACTTTCCACTCTTGAGTAATAACAGTATCATTCTAAAACTTTAAAATTCAATGATTTCTCAATCATTCTAGAACTGGCTAGTTTGATAAGCAAAAAAGATTTGGAAAAATATTAAGCATGCAAAATATTAATTTCATAGTGCTCAAGGGTAGCTTGAATCATTAGTGTAAAATCTTTATTTGGGCAAATAAATCCAATAATATGCAAAATATGTATCATGAAGTAATATATTTTGATAGTGATTCATATAAATCATCAAATAAATTAAAATCAAAACCTTAAAAATTCTTCATAGTCTCTACAATCTAAAAGACATTAGAATTTTCCATCTTCAAATCACTACTTAGCAAAAAAAACATTTCTACCACAATAGGTCTATAAGAAATCCTTGAGATCAACAAACCACTAAGAGAATTCCCCAAAAGTTCTAAACTATTTTTATATTAAGTATTATTGATATATAGTCATCTCTCATTGATATCTCAAATATAATATGTATTAAACCAATGTAGTGGCTATAAGTTCTTATACCATAACTTTGTATAGTTGCTAATTAAGTTCAACTTTTCTTATTTGAGTTAAAGTAAACATTAAAGATTAACTATTAATTTGAAAATCAAATTTATTGAAATGGATACCATTCATGCTCCCCCCTTCCACTCACCTACATCCTAGCCTTTGTCCTCACAAAACTACCATATTCAAAATCGTGATCAACTATATGTAGAATAGATGTTCAATTAACTTTATTACTTAAATGTTTCTAAATACTAACCTTGAATATTAAAATTGATGTAAAGTTTGCTAGGGTAGTATCATTTTTATTTTTATTTTTGCTAATAATTAAATTTTTTTCTCTTAATTTTTTGATGGATTATAAGGAAGAACAAAGTTTTTCATTTAATAGTAAGGTATCAACCTAATGATGAGACTCTTGATTTGAAGTGGTTGTGATTATAGTAAGCAATGTTGAGTTATAAAGTTCTAATTTGACTATATACCTTGGGCATATTACTAAAAATATTTTTAGGGTCTAACACTCCTACCCCTCACCTTAACATCTAAAATATTTTTAAAGCCAACAATTATACAATCTTGTGATTGGTGTACTTATTTATTATTTAAAGTATTATAGTTTAACTTCAAATAATATTCTTTTTTATTTCAAACATGTCCTTTTAAAAACAAACATCTCAATATATTAGTTTCCTAAATAATAAAAAAATATTAAAATAACATAAAATTAAATATTACTAAATTATTATAAAGTGGTATAGGATAGTTACTTTTCATAAAGTAATATTATTTCTTTACGCTTTCAAAGCTAATGAGAGGTGAATGTTGGCTACCTTGTTATAATATATGTAAGAGTTGCCAATAATAGATGGTTCAAATGATTTGCTCATTGTCTTGTTACATAATAGTTTATTAGTTTAAGTCACACTTTAGGCATTGCTATTAATGGACGTTAATTGAGTTCACTATGTCAATGCATCAATGTCACAATAGGGTAGGCTACATCAACACATTAACATTAACATAGTAGCTATTTTGGCCTACATAGATGCATCTCCTTATTTATAATATCATTTAGAAATATTTAATGAATGCTCCTAGCATGAATTTGAGTTAATTGACCAAGTCTTATTTGAGTGATCTTGTAACTAGACAATTTCATGATTAATTCACTTTTATTATAGCACTTTAACTTAGTCTAATATTTTCTTAATTTTAATTTATTTCTATTATTATTTTATTTTATGCATTTATTTAATAACACCGAGAGGCCATTACCAGTCATATTTCGGTAACGCTAGAGGCCATTACCAGTCATATTTCGATAATGCCAACTTTGTCCATAACGCTGACTAACGCTAATGTGTTATAAAAGGTTACGTCCATTGCAAAATAGAAATACGTTNAGTACGCCTCATTAGATGAATAGTTTGCATTGGATTGGGAGCACCTACTGAAGCGCGCAGTAAATCAGCACAAAAATAGATCAGAAAAAATCATACAACATATTCATGGTAAGAGAAAGACTAAACAAATCAATAAAGATCATTTATCACAGCAGCAAAGATAAAATGTCGACCTAAGATAAAATGTCAACCTAAATAATGTGTTCGGGCAATGGTAGGACAATCCATGATAAAAAGAGCTGACACATCAAAAGAGATTGCAGGACCTTTAAACAAGTCCATATATCAGTTCTATTTCATATTTTCGTATTTCCTATTTTGCTCTTTTAGATTATTGCTTAGATTCTCTTATCCGTAACCTTTTCATTACCCGTTTTCTGTCACGTTTCTCCCTTCGTGTTTTTGGCCAAAAGCAATCAACTATAACTGGGTAAAGACTAAATAGAGTTTTCCTTTTCCACCACTATTTTTTTTTTGTCAACTTTGCTATAACAAGTAGACCAGAGAGATGACGGCTTTCACCACGTAGTTACAAGGAATTAAAAATCTATAATTTTCAATCATAGAATTCCGGAATGTTGTTCAGCAACCCTAAACACTGTAGAAGAAAAACAAAAGCAGCAAAGTGATTTATCAACCATCAGAGAAGGAAGATGGAGAGTCATGGAGAAATTGTTGCATAATGAAACCTTGGAGGTCAAGTCTTCTTGTGATGGAACCTACCAAGCAAATGAAGCTGTTGTTGCTTTTGCTGAAGAAGAAATTGCAGGAGGCTGCTACATATGAAAATGTAATGGTCATTATGTTGTAGCCATTGTTGGTCACAAAAGAATTAAATTTTCAATCCATTGACTTGACTTTGTAGAAGATAGTGGCTTAGGTTTAGGAATTAACAATGTCATTCCTACCTCTTTGACTGACTAATTGAATATATCATGCATCTTGCAGCTTTTTTTTACAAAGCAGGCCTCTATTATTATTCTACTCGTACCGTTGAGTTATGGGTTTAAAAAACTTCTGTAAGATAAATTTTGAGACTGCTTGGTAACAATTCATCAGTTTCAATACTCAAAGTTCTGGTTGATACCTTATATAGATACTTTAATATATAAGGCAGCTCTTATCCCAAGCATTTTGCAGTTCAAACTAAATTCACCATTGCATGTATGGCTTTTCCGAATCGTTGAAAACCATAAATACGCCTCATTAGATGAACAGTTTGCGTTGGATTTGCTGATCTATTTTTTCTGATCTATATGCAACAATTTGAAATGGATGAAGTTTCTCCTCTATTGATGATTATTCAAGATTCAGTAGGTACAGGAAAATCGTATCTCATTGATACGATTCGTAAAGAATTTAGTCAAACTTGCTCATCGGGAAAGAATAGCTTATTGGTGCTTGCCCCTACTGGTGCTGCAGCATATAATATTAATGCAACTACAGTACATTCTGCGTTGAAGATTGGAATCAGAGATTACAAACCATTGGCTGCATCAAATTTGTCATCATTGCAAAATAAATACAAATACTTAAGGTATATTATTATATATGAAATGAGTTTCATAGTTGGCAAAATTCTTAGTAGCATTGACCAAAGACTTAAAGAAATATTTCCAGATAATCGTTTAGATAACTTTGGTGGTAGATCTATGATACTCATTGGAGATCTTGCACAGCTTCCACCTGTTAAAGATGTTATACCGTACATATCATCTCAGATGCATGTGAAGAATTTGTGGTTGGCATTCAATAAATTTGTAACCTTGGATGTTGTGTATCGACAAAGGGGTGATGATTTGCAACAACAAAGATTTAGAGAAGTTTTGATGAATATACGAGAAGGAAAGATGACTGATGAGGATTATGACTTTTTAAGCTTGAGAATGCAACTTCCATCAACATCGGATGGGCGAGATAGATTTGAGGATTCTATGCATGTGTTTGATACAAACGATAAAGTGCATATGCATAATGAAAAAATTTTGCTCAAAATGCAGAAGCCAGTTGCATGGTGCATATTAGATAGAAAGACAAATGGTGTGAAATTTTGGGATGATTCAAAAGGAGAATTG
>MNCI01020558.1:0-27697 GCA_015680685.1 Gnetum montanum | reverse complement strand
TGAATGATCCTCAAAGCAAAAAGGAGAAGATGAAGGCATTACCATGTGCATTTTGCCTTCCACTAGAGGTAGAAATTGTAGCAGGACAACCATAACCACCTTAGCCACTACATGTGTCTAAAGCTAGCAAAGGTTCTTCAGAACCTTAGGAGCCTCCACCACCTAGGACTGTTTGATCTTCTCAACTACCTTCATGCCATCAAAGGATGTGCTGTCCATTTTTGAGTTATCATGTCATGGTGTTCAATGTTGTGTCATGCACACCACAATTTTTTGTAATGATGTTGATTTGTACACTTGGATACTTAGTTTTATCAAGTTATTTTATTATGTTAAGAGTCAAAAAATAATCTCATACCTTCCCAATTTTGTAAAGGAACTCAAGGAAAAGTTTTCATTTAGTTGTGGGGGTATGATGAATCATTGTTGTTTCATGTCAACATGCCCTCATTAATGTGGCCTCATTGACAGGGCCCAGTCAACATGGCCCCATCTATGTGGTGCTACCCCATCAACTAAGCCATGTCAACATAGCTCCATAAGAAAGTCTATAAATATGTGCTCACCAATCATGTTTAAGATATATCTTGTCATAGTTGTATTAGATCTCTTGCATTTTTATCATTTAAGAGTTAGAATATTTCTCTGTGTTCTTGCAGTAGGAGTTAGCAAGTGTATGAATCTTTATTCGAGCATTATTATACTTGAACACACCAATGTGAATAGCAATAAAGATGAGCCTTTTGATCAAACCTTGCATTACTTAGAATAGATTAATGATTCATTTATGCATTTATTATTTTCATTAATTATGTAATTAGTTAAGATAAATTAGAATTCAAGTAATTAGTTAATTAATTAAGTTAAATAAATTAAACACATAAGTACGATCAATTTGAGCATAAACACGTATTCGCTTGGTAATCCCAGTAGCGTTATTGCTTGGTTTTCCTAATAGCATGGTGCTTGGTAATCCCAGTAGTGGATACATAGGTTTAGGATGTGTGTAAAAAGTGGGACTGGATGCTCATGTTAGGACTAGTAGAGATTAATTAATTTGTTAGATTGAATTAGCTATTAAATTACTTCATTCCTCTATTTTAAACGATTCATTAATTAATTTGTTAGATTAATTAATTTGTTAGATTGAATTTGGTTATTTTGGGAACGATTCATTTAATTTTGGAACTCAAAACAACTCAAAACAACTCAACACCAGCGCCACTTTAATTTTAATATTAATACATCTCTTCTGAAATTAGAGGCTCTCAAATTTGAGAGAGTTCAAGTTGGTCTACAAAAAGAAGTTAATGAAAAGCACATCTAGTTGGTGAAGGCAAAAGGAAATGAAACCCTCCAGCAACTCCAATAAGGATGCGAATTGTGGCAACCCACATTCATGGGATTGATCAATACAATAAAGTAGAAATTTACCTAAAGGAGTTATAGATAAAGAAAATGATGGAATAGATAGATCTCGCCAATCTCTGGTATGCAAATCTAGCTATGTTAACTATTGGATGGGCTTGGTTAGAACTAGAGAAACAAGTGGCTAGCTTGTACTTGTTGTATGAGGTCGAGTTCAAGCACCAAAAGGACACTAAGCAAAAGCTTGTAGTGGCAAGCATGGAACTTGAGGTTCTCAAGGGAAAATACACTTATTAGAGATCTACTACTGAGAACTTGGCCAAAATAATGAATCACTACAAGGAGCTGTAAAATGTAGTTAGGGTGTTCGATGTTGAATGCAAATAATTCATTGTCCATGGAATATCCCTATTCTAGCCCACATTGGCGATGCCGTGTGGACTATGAATGATCCTCAAAGCAAAAAGGAGAAGATGAAGGCATTACCATATGCATTTTGCCTTCCACTAGAGGTAGAAATTGTAGCAGGACAACCATAACCACCTTAGCCACTACATGTGCCTAAAGCTAGCAAAGGTTCTTCAGAACCTTAGGTGCCTCCACCACCTAGGACTGTTTGATCTTCTCAACTACCTTCATGCCATCAAAGGATGTGCTGTCCATTTTTGAGTTATCATGTCATGGTGTTCAATGTTGTGTCATGCACACCACAATTTTTTGTAATGATGTTGATTTGTACACTTGGATACTTAGTTTTATCAAGTTATTTTATTATGTTAAGAGTCAAAAAATAATCTCATACCTTCCCAATTTTGTAAAGGAACTCAAGGAAAAGTTTTCATTTAGTTGTGGGGGTATGATGAATCATTGTTGTTTCATGTCAACATGCCCTCATTAATGTGGCCTCATTGACAGGGCCCAGTCAACATGGCCCCATCTATGTGGTGCTACCCCATCGACTAAGCCATGTCAACATAGCTCCATAATAAAGTCTATAAATATGTGCTCACCAATCGTGTTTAAGATATATCTTGTCATAGTTATAGTAGATCTCTTGCATTTTTATCATTTAAGAGTTAGAATATTTCTCTGTGTTCTTGCAGTAGGAGTTAGCAAGTGTATGAATCTTTATTCGAGCATTATTGTACTTGAACACACCAATGTGAATAGCAATAAAGATGAGCCTTTTGATCAAACCTTGCATTACTTAGAATAGATTAATGATTCATTTATGCATTTATTATTTTCATTAATTATGTAATTAGTTAAGATAAATTAGAATTCAAGTAATTAGTTAATTAATTAAGTTAAATAAATTAAACACATAAGTACGATCAATTTGAGCATAAACACGTATTCGCTTGGTAATCCCAGTAGCGTTATTGCTTGGTTTTCCTAATAGCATGGTGCTTGGTAATCCCAGTAGTGGATACATAGGTTTAGGATGTGTGCAAAAAGTGGGAATGGATGCTCATGTTAGGACTAGTAGAGATTAATTAATTTGTTAGATTGAATTAGCTATTAAATTACTTCATTCCTCTATTTTAAAGAATCAAGAACATAAAACATAAAATAATAAAAATCATATACCTTGATTACACTTAACCATATCTTTGTACATCATAAGTCTAATTGGGAAGACAATGAATGACTATTAAGAAAAGTTCATTTCCTAGAGGCTAGTGTACTAGAAGACATAGAGTTTGTGGAATTTGACCAAATCATGAGTGAATGGTTATTGATTTGTATGGTTGAGTGTAGGTGTACTTCGTTGGTCATCACCTTCTTTAATGTAATAAATGTGTCATGAATATGTAGATGAAAAACTATAATAATCCTAAATTTTCTCTAAGTGGTACACAATCTAGATGAATGAGTAGCCCAAGATCCTTCATTAAAATAAAGCCATCATGGGCTAATTTGCTTAAGCATATCTTCTAAAACTGTAATATGATTGTAATTCTAGTATTTACTAAGCATGCATCATGTCTTTAAAATTTATTTAAGAATTTGAGAATTAAAAGTAAAAATAGCTTGAGAAAAAGGAAGACAATGAAGAAATTTATAAGATAAAATATTATCATGTTTAGGTTTTCATTGCATAAGAAGCATTTAAACATCATCTCCATCAATGCATTTTACAATTTATTTTATTTAGAAAAAAACTAACCTAATTATAATAATTAATAAAGGCCATGTCCTCCATCTTTCTTGCTAGTAGTGTAAATATTCTAAGTAACTTTAGAAAAGCCTTTACTATGTTTTTTAAAAAATCAAAGAAACCCATAGATATTTTAGTTAATTCTATCATAAGAAGCTTGTGTAGGAGTCTAATAACTAAAATACTAAATATGAAGAGATTGAAGCATTTGCTTCATAATTTCTTCTTTTTATTTTCTTTAATTATCCATCATTATTATCATTCTTCTACCCTTTTTTCAATAACATGAAGTTGGTTACATGATGTAGAAGGGTGTTGGAATCTAAAAGAATAACTATAAGAATATCCCAAGACACATTGTTAATATGATATTTTAGAAGAATTATAGAGAAATATAATAATACCTCAAGTATGACTTAAACTAACAAACTATTACCTAACAAACTATTAAGCTAGCCACTTAGTCACCTATCACTAGCATTAGCTACATAAGTTTTATTTTATTATGGCTAGTTCCAAACTTGAATGCAAAAGTAATGGGTTAGCATCAAGTCAATAGTTAGATATAAAATCATGTTAAATCCCATGGATGTGGTCTCTTTTTTTAATTATTTTTATATCTGAAATCAAAAGCTGGTAGCACAATTATTAGGAGACTGGTCAAGTTGATAAGAACTATTTATTCTCTCTATAATCCTTACTAATAAGAGTATAGTAATGTAAGCTAACTACATTGTCAGCAGCATGGTAAGAAACATGATGTAAGTTTAAATTACACTTAAGGAATTTTTGTGTTTGTTGTGTTATGAACTAAATTCAAGCAATATATTATATGCCATAAGATATATTTGGTGTACTTTTAATTTTGACAACTCATCTTTCTCTTTAATCCTTAAGAAATAAATTGTGGTATAAGTACATCATCATAGAATTAAAAGAAGAAGATAGATTCAACTCCTTTAAGAAGACCATACCTATAGATTCTATAAGTCAAAAGTCCTTGAGGATAAGTTGCATGTATTTCGTTTTTGTACTATGAATACCTATTTTAGATAACATTATAATGTTACAATAAAAAACTTATATGATTTATTTGTATTGTTCCCATTAATTTTTTGTTAATTTGTTGAGTCTGTCTTTATTTTTTATAAAAATGTAATATCTATCTAATACATGATATAAGTCTTCAAATGTAATAAAGCTTTAGTTTTAGTATAATTTAAAATGTATTGACTATAAGTATATACCAAGATATATATTTAATTATATGATACATTAGAAGTATTATAGAAGAATATAATTATGTCAAATTAGCATGCTTCTTAGCATTAAATGTAAAACTTGCACATCGTAAGCCACATGCTCTAATCACATGAATAAAAGAACAACATGAGAAGACAACAAAATTATTATGATATAAACATGAGTTGTAATGAGACTTGCTATTTGAAAACATAGAACAAAAAAAATAACAAATGCATCTTATTTTAATGAAAGGTCATTATTATAGAATGAAATTTTTAATTCACATAAGCATCTTCCATAAAGGTATCCAAATAATTGAATTCATTTGAAGTGAAAATGGCTAGATGTTCTGCCACATTTGATGAATTAAATTTTAGGAAAAAAGGACTTTATTCTTTTCATGAAACTTTCATAGTTAATCAAGTTTAGTAAGTTAGTCTTGATAAAGCCCTTATCATATTTTTCTCATAAGTTACTTAATCTTAGCTATATACTAAATTAATGAAGCATTATTAATAATATTAATAGTTTCTTTAGCTTTATTTTAACTAGAAAAATAAAACATATCATTAATTATTATTGGAGGTATAGAAGATATACCAACATTTAAAACTTTAGTAAGAGTATATTTTACTTGTTTATGCTTATATTTTTTATTTAATTTAGATTATTAAAAAGTTAGGTCTTGATTAAATAATAGCCTTCACTATGAAAATAATGGTAAGAATTAGCTAAATTGTAGTAAATAACTTGTTGGGACTGCCAATGTTGGGAGCCTCACGATTTTGTGACCTTCAGGATCATGGGATCAAAGGTGTTCTTCAAATAGGGTGTAGGTGCTTGTTGGTCTGTGGCAAAAACAAGGCCCAAATACCTCCAAATAAACTCAATAGTTATGAAATGTACTAGATGTGAGTATGTGTTTGCTGTTGTGAATGTTGAAGTGGTTGGATTGTGTAGAAAACTATAGGCTATCATAAAAAAAAACTTAGCTAGATTTATCAAATACTTTGAGTTGTTGAAGATTCCTATTTTGTCTAGTCACTTAGTCTATATAGTACCTATAGTATGTTACTTGTAACAAATAAAATTTTGTAAAAATAGTTAAGCACAATTCTGCCAATCTACTCCTAATTTCCTTTAGAGAGAAAGTTCTGCAAGAAAACTAGAAATATAGTGAGATTCAATGGACTTAGAAAGAGAGAAAAGAAAGTAGATTTATGTGAAATCTCAAATATTTAAGAAAGATAATTTGACACGAGAAAACACTTTGCAATAAAGCTATTCTTAATTCAATAACTATGAATTATCCAAATCTTCTAAGCTCAACAAGCAATTTCATAAAGACAATCTTATTATAGTACCAAAAATTACTCCATAAACTACAAAGTATGAATCTTTATTTTGGGTAGTTAATAGTTGTCAAAGATTGCATTCAACAGAGCTTTAAATTTTTTGACAATTTCTAGATTGAAATACCAAGGCCATACACTTTAAAAATAAAGAAGCTATTTCAATCTCATTAGAGTATCAAAGATTTTCCTAGATTCTCTATGGTCAAAATAGAAAATTTCGTTAAGACATTACTATTAAATTACTCTTAAGGATTTTCAACAACATAATCTCTTCTATGGAAAATATTAATAGAAGTATAATATTGTGCAACAATAGAGCTATAAAATCAACCTAGGAAAAATCCCAAAATTAAATGCCAAGCACAATACTATCTAAACCATTATCTAAGTAACTAAAACAAAATGAGAGAAATGAACTCACAAGATTAAAAAAAAAGTAGCAAAATTTATAAATTAGTAAGCCATCTTAGAAACTTCAATCTCTTCTCCTTAATCTCCTATCAAATCCAACTTCTACCCTTGAAGCTCTATTTATAGTGTCTTCAAGGTGGTTACAAACATCATGAGAAGTTAAGGCAAGTTAGTAACATTATGGGGTTGGTTATAACCATCATATGAATTAATGATAATTAGTTATAACCCCCATGGAGTTATAACCACAATTAACAAGTGTCTAGTTACTACAACCATCATGAAGACTAAGAAGCTATAACTGACAAGTATCTTGTTTGATGGTTACAACATCATGGAAAATTAATATTCAGTTGCAACCACTAAGGGAAGTTACAACCAACATGGTATAACTACCATTGATATTAAAAATTATAATTAACACTTGTTCTATATATATCTTGCGTATTTAACAAGCCTTGCAAACTTCTTTTCATACTTGCTTGCCTCCATGTGTCGTAGAAGTTGCCTTGAACCAAAAAGAAACAACAAGCCTTTGCAATAATCTAATTTAGCTTGTTTAAATAATGGAATAATATCATATATTATCCACCATTGAAGTGATAAAATTATGAAATATTCTAGGAGATGTGTGCATAATCGACATAACCAGCAATGTGTGAACAAATAAAATTAATTTACAAGTGCTAATACCATTTGGATTACAAGTACAATTCCATTTGCTATGTTGTACCATAGAAACCCATCACTGCTCCTAGCAACCAACCATGTCCTCTTGCTGTCAGCACACATGCCCAACTAGTGCTAGAAGCACCACACAATACAATTGTCATAGCCTTACATGTAAGGTTTTTTGGAGCTAAACTCACGTATCTTGAGAAACAACATGATGCTCTTATTGAGTTAACTTAAAATTTATGAATCTCACTCTATTTCGAGTTTTCCTGTGGAACTTTCTCTCTAGGAAAAATTAGGAGTAGATTGGAAAAATTGTGCTCAAATGGTTTTGT
This sequence comes from Gnetum montanum, assembly GCA_015680685.1. Lineage (NCBI taxonomy): Eukaryota > Viridiplantae > Streptophyta > Gnetopsida > Gnetales > Gnetaceae > Gnetum > Gnetum montanum. The sequence continues at coordinate 20,147 of MNCI01020558.1, read as the reverse complement.
GAAATTTTATTTGTTATAAGTAATGTACTATAGGCACTATATAAACTAAGTGATTGGACAAAATAGGAATCTTCAACAATAGATGGTATTTGACAAAGTTAGCTAAATTTCCTTTATGATAGCCAACTATAGTTTCATACACAACCCAACCATTTCAACATTCATAACAAAAAACACATACTCACGTTTAGTTTTTTTCATAACCATTGGGTCTATTTGGAGGTATTTGGGCCTTGGTGTTGCAATAAATTGGTAAGCATCTAAAACTTGTTTGAAGAACACATTCGATCCATTGATCCCAAAGGTCACAAGACTAGGAGGCCCCCAATGTTGGTGGTCCCAAATCATTGCCAACAGTTCTTTCGATGTTAGAAGGAGGACATGAATATAGTTACCTAAGTTCATTACATTAGCATACCAAATAGTTCTTTTGTTGCTAGGAGGGCTTGAAAGAAATTAGATACTATTTTTAATTCATGACTAAATAGACTGGTACTTTAGAAGATTTAAAATTATTTGATCTTAAGATTGGTTATTCATTAGAAGAAGAGCAGAATAAGGTTTTCGAGTTTAAGTAAAAACCAAAAGGGTAAGAAGTTTACCTTTTTTGTCTGGTTTATTAGTAACTTTAGCTCACGCAAATTTTCAACACCAAGATCAAGCTTGTGGGTTTTTTGTAGCAAATTTAAAGGATATGGATCAAATTTGATATTCAAACTTGCTAAGCAACAATGTTTCAAGTTGGGATGATATGAAAATCCTTTTCTTGGCCCAAGTTAGTAATCTATTGGATAAACAACAATTGTATTATGGGCTAGTACAAGCTAAGAAAGGAGTAAAGGAGATAGATTTGCATAATAATGCTACAAAGAAAAACATGGGGGCTAAGGAAGTGGAAATACCAATAAAACAAGACAAAGAGAAGAAATATTGGGTTACAACAAAAATTAAGAATGATAGAACCCTAGACAAGAGGATTCCTAAAAGGATCACTTTGACCATTGGCTTCCCTTCTACTGAGTAGCTTATGCTATGATTTCATTGGTATAGTTTTTCATTAATGTTTCTTAGGAATGAGGTTTTTATACCACCGAATCTTAAGTTTGATAGAAAGTTTCCTCAAAAAAGATTTGTGGTTTTTCTTGTAAATATGTTCAATAAATTCCTAGTTTAGTTATGGAAATTTAATTAGTGTGCATTAGGGAATGATCTTAAATTTTTAGCTTCTTAAGAAGTTTAAGAAGGGGGGAAAGAAATATTAGCATAGTTTAGCCATTTAATAAAGCAAGCCTTATGAAGTTGCGGTGCTTTAAGATGTAGCAACCAAAAATGTTGGAGGCTAGAATGGTACATTGAGAGGTCACACAGCCTTGACCCCACATCCACACAAGGGCCTACTAGGAATGGAGGCTAGGTATCTAGAATGGTCTTGTCGATCAAACTGGGACTTACAGGTGTTACGATGAAACGAGTGTCAAGGATTTGTACAATGTTTAGAATGTCTGTGGTTTCCATAGGGGTGAGTGTAGGTAAGGGTTACAATGCAAAATGAGGGTGCAAATGCTCCAAAATATGCAAAAACAACAAAAATGCAAATAGAATGCTAGAATGTGAAAGAAAATGTTAAGAAATATGCCAAATGTAAGCGAGGGAGAGAGCAGGATCACCCCAAATGGGAAGGAGCATAGATAACTACAAAGAAACGTTTAGGAGGTACGTAGTGTACAAACAAGCATAGTAGGTAGTATAGTCATAATTCAAGGTGTCCAAGCTATGAGAATTGACATCTACCATGAAGTCTGAGCCTACAGGTTTGTACTGATCAGCGATGTGCTAGCCGGTGTGTAATGATGCTACGATGATGTGCAATGATGTCTGCTAGAAAATGCCAAGTGTTATCTAGGTTTGCCAAATGCTAGAATGCCAAGTGATTGCTTCAAAATGTTAACCTTACTTTAGATTTGCCAATCCCTAAAATGTGGAAGATTGGGGTATTTATAGGGCTTAGGGTTAGCATGAGTTGTGAATCAGGTGCCACATGGTAGAGGGATAGTTGGGACTATGATATCCCCAACTACACTCCCACCAAAGAAAATGGTGTTCTGCTGGTGTGCTTCAATGGACCCTATGAGACTACTAGACTATGACTACACTACCAAGACTACAAATGTGAATGTTAGAAAGATTGCAAAGTACCAAAAAATAATGCAAAATAGTGCAATTTTGAAGACTACGCTCCAGTACTATACTATCCTCTCTCTCAAGTTGTGTCAAGCGTAGGTACAATTTTGGGGGCACATGGGGAGTGCAAATGAAATACAATTTGTTGATCTTACTTTCCAAAGGAATGTTGGAGCTAAGAAAAAAGTTAGTGTTGAGTTCTAGAGGCTTCTAAAGGTAGTTCTACATGACTGCACTAACTACACTCTGGAGCATAGTCTAACAGTTAGACAAGCTTTGCCAAAAGATAAGGCCTAGCGTAGACTACACTAGCTATGCTCTGGAGCATAGTCTTGGTAGGGAAAGCATAGCCTTAACACTTAGAAAAATCTGGCAAAAATTGATGACCTTGTGTAGAGTACACTAACTATGCTATGGAGCGTAGTAAGAAGCATAGCCTCAGAAGTTAGAAAATCTACCGAACTTCTTTTCTCATCCTAAGGCAGCCTAACAACCTCTGGCTAGACACTTAGGAAAATTTGCAAAACTAGTTATTTTTTTGCTGACTATGCTGACTACACTCTAGAATGTAGTTTCAATAGGGAGAGCATAGTCAAAACACCTAGAAACGTTTGTAGTTGCTATCAACACTTAGAAAAATTTGCAAATTTTGGCTGTCTATGCCAACTACACTGACTATGCTCTGGAGTGTAGTCCCAGCAATGGGGAGCATAGTCTCAACACTTAGAAATAATTTGCCAAGTTTTGAAACTTAGAAAAATTCACAGCTAAGACCTAAGAGCCCAAATTTGGTGGTGTTTCATTAGCCCCCTTTGTTGATGTCTGAAGGAGTGGCTCAAGAGACGTTGACAAAGAATGCAAAACATCACAGTAGACCTAGCACCAACATCCCTCCTCAATACCTAATCAAACATCGCTTCACCATACTCAAGAGTGCTAAGGGTGATGTTATGCTAGAGATAAAGGATGTAGGGAATGCATTAGGGGATAACAAGGGAATGAAATGCAAATAGTGTAATATTGTAAGATGTGGCACCAGGGATGGCTTGTCACCATAATAGTGACCTCTTGTTGGAATGCTTATGAGAGAGTTAGTGTCCATAGCACTAGGATGGCTTGCCACTAAAAGTGTGACCTCTTGTCAGAGTACTTATGAGAAGGTTAATGCAAATTCAGGGTTGGACCAGTTGTGAAATTGGAGTTCTACTAGTTTTTCATGGGGACATGTTTTTTTCCTATTTTTCTTTACATTTTTTTTTCTTTTTTGTGGCTACGATGAACCTACTTTGGGTTTTGCACATTGTGAGATGCTAGCTGCAAAATGCTTTTCATCAACTAGGTTGCGTGCCACCTAACAACCTTGGCTTTAGTGTAATCACATCGTACCTATAAGATAGGTGTTTTCTCCCTAGGATGAGTTGCATTACATTTTCTTAGGATTTGACTAGCCCACATAGGCTTCCCATAGGATGAGTTGCATTACATCCATTATGGGTTCTATGATTGACGTAAAGAGGGTGCCATGTGCATTGGAAGGGTTGCAAGCTCGGTGATGCAAGGGAAGGTAGGAAAATGCAAAGTAAATTGGTAAATTCAAGTAGGCTATAACTAGGAATGTGCACTCTTGAGTGGCTTGGCTAGTCCAATCATGCATAGAGCAATCTAGTGACTTGCCGCTGTGATGAGATGCATCTCTGCACAACCACCTCTAGGGCTTCATCTTGCAAACACAACATAGAGAAAACAAGAAAACAACCACACAACATGAAATAAGATAAACTACTAGATTCAAGGGTGTTTCATGAGCCACGAGTGTTGGACTAGTTGTAAGAGCTTAAGGATCCGCTGCAAGAAAACTAGTGTAGGTGCCAAAGCGAGAAGGTTGCAAAAGCTCTAGCAACCACATTGAAGACAAGTGCCCAAGAAATGGTAAGAGCTCAACAAAGTCAGTGAGATGATGAGTGCCCTAATGTTGCCACTACTCGAAAGGGTTGTGTTGATGATGAGAGCTCAAAGAAATAATAAAATACCCAAGGCCAGTAATGTTACTAGTGTGGCTTGGGGCTAGTAGTGCTTGTGACTGGGGTAGGAGCTTTGGAAGATTAGCAAAATTTCCAAGGGCATTTTTAGAAGATCAGCAAAATGTTGGAGGGCAGTGATGCTGCAAATGTTCTAGAGGCTTTGTTTGATGATAGGAAATCCATCCTCAAATTGTAGTGGCCCCTACCCCACCCATAAGATGTGGGCATATGGCATGGAGTTGGAAGTATTATCACTTGTTTGTTTGCAGAACTATGTGTGTTGAATTACAAACCTAATTTAATGTCCTAGTAGATTGTATGTTGTGCTAGTTTAGCATTCTAGTAGACCGTGGGCATAGCTTAAGGTCTTGGCAGACTATGATGTGCTAGTTTATAGTCCTAGTAAACCATTGAGTGCCAGTTTAACATCGTAGTAGATGATGAATGTTGTGCTAGTTTAATGTCATGATGCAAGGATGAGTTGTGCTTGTTTAGCATCATAGCAGGTGGTCTGTGCTAGTTTAGCATCATAGTGGATGAGCTATGCCAGTTTAGCATCATAGTAGACAACGGATGTGGATGCTAATTTAATGTTGTAGTAGACTGTCTATGCCAATTTATAGTCATAGTAGACTATTGTTCTGCCAGTTTATAGTCATGGTGGACTAGAGGTTTGGTTGCCAGTTTAACATCATAGTGAATGAATGCTTTGCTAGTGTATAGTCATAGTGGACTTTACTTACCTTGTTTTATCATTGATGAGATGCTACGTGCTATGTGTAGTATGGCCTTAGGTATGAGTGGTTCAAAAAATTGGCAAATTTGTTGCCATCATGGTCAACAAGCTTGAATGCCCTATTGTCATAAGTCTTGATGACCAAGAAAGGCCCTTCCTAGTTGGCTAAGAATTTATCTATGGGTTCACAAATGATCTTGAGGACTAAGTCCCATTTCTTAATCAAGAATTGATGATAATTGTAATTGTGTTTCAACCATTTTGTTTTTTGGTACCCCTCAATTTAACTAAGTGTTTGTATGTTCTCCTCATCTATTAAGTTAAAATCCATGATTCTCAACTCATTGTTTTGCACCTCATCAATGAAGCTTCAGAGGATTACACAGAGTGATGAGACCTACAATTCAAGAGACAAGATGGCTTTAAACCTATAAGTCAAACTATGTGGCATCTTACCTATTGTAGTTCTTTGTGTTGTGCAGTAGGGCCATAGTGTGTAGGTTAGCTACCCGTGCCATCATTTCTTGCTACTACTAAGCATCTTCTTCAGAAGATTGACAATGAACTTATTTGTCACCTTTACTTAACCATTTGCCTATGAGTAGTAAGATGATGAGAGGGAATTTTTGATTTTAAAGGATTTGCTAAAGGCTTTGGTCTCAGCACTACTAAACTTTGGCCCATTATCTATGACTATGATCATGGGTAAACCAAAATGGAATACTATGTTATCAAGTATGAATTTGCAGACCTGTTGCAATGTAATCTTCCTAAGGGGAATAACTTTAACCCACTTCATAAAATACTTAGTTGAAATTATGATGAAGCTATGACTTGTAGAGGACGTAGGTGTTATTGGTCCTATGATGTTTAGGTCCCAATGTTGGAAAAACCATGTGATTTGCGGTGTATGCAGTTTACTGGGTGTCACATGCATCAAGTTACCATGCCATTGACATGTGTCACATGTCTTGATCTTGGAGACGTAATCGTGCTCCATGCATAGCCAATAGTAGCCTAAGCATTTGATTTTCATTGCCATTACCCTAGGTGCTATGTGGCCTCCAAAAAATCCCTCATGGACTTGTTCAACGATCATATGTACTTCATTGTCACTAATGCAGGTCAAGAGTATGGCATTGTAGGATCTATGGCATAAGGTGCTATCACCTATGATGACATACAACCACGATCATTTTTGCACTACATCCTTTTGGGAAGTGGTTAGATGCTATGAAGGTTCACCTTATTGAAGGTACAATTCGATGTCCTTGTACCACTCTGCTGTGTGGATTGTGCTTACTAAGGCTATGGATGCAATGTCGATTGTTTGTGTGACATGTATAGTGCAATTTGCTACCATAGTAGGCAATGCAGGAAACATTTTAGGGGTGATGCTTAAGGATAACATCGCTAATGCATCGACAATGGTGTTTTCTTTGTAAGGGATATGCTAGACATTAGTAGTTGGAAATGGCTTGAGAAAGTGCTTTGCCAGGTCACAATAAGGTTGCAAGTGTTGGGCTCTACAAGTGTAAACCTCAGTAACTTAGTTGAAAACTGATTGCAAATCACCTCAGATCACTAGGTTTTGTATTCCTAGGTTGTGAGCTGCTAGGATACCTTAGAGGAGACACTCATACTTCACCACATTATTGGTGCAAGGGAATGTAAAATGATATGTGAAGGGTTGGGTCTCCCTGGAGGGGAACCTAATTACTGTAGCAATGCTACCTCCTTGAGAGGATGAAATTCCATCAAAGTGTGAGAATACCTTGAAGTTGTTAGGCACTTATGCTAGTGACATGTTTATCCAAAAATTCTAGATCTATCATTGCTTGATCATCAATTAGGGAATCCATGAGTTGTGTGGCTATTGCTTGACTTTTGGTTGATGCTTGTGCAATGTAATGCAGGTCAAACTCTATGGTTATTGCTTTCCAATATGCAATATGACTACTCTCTTAGATATTCATTGTAATGGCTTAGAGTACATTGCTTTTGTAGATGATGTTGACTTGGCTACAGAAAAGATAGTGCCTCCACTTCTTAAGTACAAAGACTAAGGTGAGGCAATTATTTTCCACATTGTTATACTTTGCTTCATAGGTAACTAATGCATGGCTTAGGTAGTATACCAAGACCTTTGTACCATCATCTCACTTTTGGCAAAATAAAGAAGCAATGGATGCATCTGAGGTAGCAAGGTAGGTGTAGAATGGTTTATCTCCTTGTGGAGGGTAGGCCATTGGAGGTTGAGCCAACTCCTGTTTAAGGTTGTCAAATGCCTCTTAGCATTTAGTTGTCCATTCAAAGTGGATCCCTTTCTTAAGAAAGTGTTGCATTAGCTAAAACTTATCAGTTAACCATGTGATAAATCATCATATGAATTGCAACGTACCTTGTAACCCTCCTAGCTCCTTAAGGTTGGCCAGTGGTGCTAAGTTGATGATGGCCTTAACCTTATCAGGATCCACATGTATGCTTACTTCAGATACTATGAAACCTAGCATGTGTCCCGTCTTGATGCTAAAGACACATTTCTTAGGGCTTAACCTAAGTTCATGCTTTAGAAACCATTTGAGTACAAGACCTAGGTTACCTACATGGTTGTGTGATGCTTTGGACTTAACCAATATATCGTCAATGAAATCATTGTGTAGACCTAATAAATAATCTCTAAAGATGTATTTCATGGCTTGTTAATAAGTCACTCTTGCATTCTTAAGCCTAAAAGGCATCATGGTGTAGGAAAATGTACCCCAAGGGGTCATAAAGATAGTATTGAGATGGTGCTTTGGGTTGATCCAAATCTGGTTGTACACCAAGAACCTATCTATGAAGGACAACAAGGCATGGCCAGTCGTAGTATTAACCAATTGGTCAATACTAGGCAATGGGAAGTCATCTTTAATGGTTTCCTCGTTTAGGTCTTAGAAGTCTATGCAAATGCATATATTCTCATTTTTCTTGGGTACAACCATGATGTTGGAGACCCAATTTGCATAGTCAATGGACTAAATGAAACTAGCTTTGTAGAGCTTAGTGATTTCATTTCGGTCTTCCAATGCCATCTCAAGCCTAACCTTGCCAATTTTTTGCTTGACTGGTTTTATGCTAGGATCGAAGATTATGTTGTGTTGCATTACATGAGGATCTAGGCCTTGCATGTCTTCATAAGACCATGTGAACGCCTTGATGTTTTTGCTGAGCAATTTTGTGATGTTTTGGGCATGTTGAGGCTCTAACAAAGAACTAAGTTTTAATATTTTTTCCTTGCCACTATATGTTGCTATAGGGACTTCAATAAGGGGATCCTTGATGACATCACTTGCCTCTAGATCTAGAGCCCTAACTAGATGGTTTGGCTAGTCTAATGATGCCTCTGTAGATGTGATGTATTCATCATAGGCTATGGGCTCGAGGTCTAGGCATTATGAGTCAATGCATTGTGTAGCTTGGTTAGGACTAGAGGCACATGAAGATGCTTGTATGTAGCCATGCCATGAATCCTGCAATAATCTTGTACAAAACAACCAAAAAAATGTCAAGGCACACCTATCTTAATGAGAGTAATATGCATAGTTAAATAAAATAATGCAATAAATGTTTTTCCTAAATATGTAAATGTGATTTTAAAGGCAAGGGATGGGTAGGCTGGTTTTAGGCCTCGGACAACCATGGTGTCACCAATTTAAGGTCTTAGTGAATTTTTGGGTGGTAGTTTAATGTTATAGTAGATAATGGTGCACCAATTTAAGGTCTTAATGGACTTTGATATACACTAAATGCATCATTGGAGTAAGATTTGGTGTGTTGGAAAAGCGTAATTAGCTTGGGTGGCCACCAGGCAATAAGAAAAATTCAAAAATTTTCTAAGTCTAGAGATAGCCAGAAAAATTAATAAATTTTCCAACTCTGGTGGCTACACTCCCACCTAGCTATGCTCAACACTATTGAGTGTAGTCCTAGGGTAGGTAAGAGTTTAAGTGGTCCCCAATGGTATACAAGCACATTTTACCCTTAGTAAATTTGTCATTGTCAAAGGTGAAAATGTGAACTTTCCAGAGCGTAGCACAGTTGCGAGAGCATAGTCACTAGATTATCTTGTTGAAGTGGATGCCAACACTCTAGTATGAAAAATGTAGATGAGGGAGAGTGAGTCCTAGGACACCTACTTTAGGTATGCATAGAGGAGTAGAGGGCACCACCATTTGTTAGGTACCTTGACTACACTCTACCCCTTTGCCATTTTTTGCATTTTTTTGCACTTAGGTGTTTGGGGCACCTTGCTGTGGCAAGGGTCACCGTTGCTATGGCCTTTTAGGATCATCATGGCCATGACAACATGCACATTGAGAAAGGGTTTCTAATTTTATAACAGTTTGTTATTATTATTATTATTTTATCTTGGGCAATTATGTGGGGTTCGAGGGCTTGTGAGGTCTCATGGTCGACCATGGCCACTGTAGCATTCAATGCAACTGTAGAGAGGGGGCTATGGGCCTGTAATTTTGTTTTTTCTAGCATGTAGGGTGGAAGATTGGGCTCTCAGTAGTGCCCGAGAGTTGCCACTTGTAGGGCATCATTGTAGTCTTTGCATGATTTTTTTTATATTTTTTCCTCTACACAAGGCAAGGATGAGGGTTTGGTTATGGCCTTAGGACCACCGCTTGTGAGGTGGGAAGCACAGTAGAGGGTTTGCTCACCATCCTTCCTTTTCTTATCTTTTGATTTTATTTTTCCATGCATGATGCAAGGGGCAGCGATGTTGGCAATGGCCAGGGGCAACCACCACAAGGCAAGGGCACTACCAGAGACTACCATTTTTTTCTTCAGAATTTTGAAACTTTTAGGGATGAGGCAAGGATAGGGGCACAATTGCCTACGATGGCCATGACGACATGCCGTAGGATAGGGGTTGCAATAGGATTCGTTGGGCTATGGTTGGGGTAATAAATGATGTAGGGGTAGCGTTGTGGACAACAGTTAGGTTTTTTTGAAAATATTGAATTTTTCTTAACATTTTTGGGGCTATGCTCCCTAGGAGTATATCTAGTGGTTAGATTTTTATTTATTTGGAACTACACTCTACTATTACTGAAGCATAGTTGGTGGTTCGAATGTTAGAAAAAATTTTGTATTTCTAGACTACACTCCCAAAGGTAGCCCAATTTTTTCAAAAAATGCGACTTGTAAAATGTAAATACTAATATCATATTGCCAAAACATGTAAGTATGATGCCAGATGTATGAACATGTGAAATGAAATGCTAATGCTACAAAACATGCTTTACCTTAATGAGTTCCGTGCGTGTCAAATGTTTATGTTGACATCCTATACCCGCGAGGCCCATGGGACCCAAGGATATTTTTCTAACTTATGATTCATCATATTTATTTTTACTAAATATAATTTAATGTTTTTTTGCCAAAATGCATTTTTGTATACTAACACTATGTTTGTTGTTTGTGTGATCATAGGATGTTGTTAAATCCAACCCTAGTCATTATGAAGCTCGTTGACATTCTTTACTACATAAGCGAGCTTGTGCCCAACATGCTTGCACTAGATATGAAGGTGGATCAGCAGGAGGTATGGTTTTGGCCTAGGGAATTCAAGTTCCTAGCATTCTTACTACAACACTTCAATGTGATTATGTGGTCACACTTAGGAATGAAAGCTACAAGTGCCATCACAGAGACATTGTTACCTAGGGCCAACTAGGACATATTGAGATTTGTGTTTGATGAGCCCACAATTGGTGATGATAGAGTAGGTGGTTCAAGGCAACACTCTAGAGGCACGCATCCCTTATCCAAGATCTAGAAAATGCTAGAGTTCTCTTATTATAACAAGAGCAACACCATCTTTATTGCTTTGTGTGTGCATACTCTATTCTAGAATCCACCTAGAACTATATATTGCACTAGAGGATAAGTGCTCTTATAATTTTCTATTGAGTTTCTTGTTATTGGCCCATGCTAAGTTCACTAACTGCTAAGTGCTGTGCTCAATGCCAAATTGAAAGTTAATGATCAGGGGCTTCATGATGAGAAAGAGGCTCTTGCTTTGACGTGCACTACCCTAGAGGTATTCTCCTTTAGTCTAAACTTTTAGGAGGCCATGCTTGAGTAGGTGGGAGACATAAAGAATTATCCCACTTGGTACTCAAAGGAATTCAAGTGGTATAAGACCTATGATTGGTTGGATGTGAGGTGGGCTAGTGGCAAGCCCAATTTCAAGGAGTTGGTTGCACCACCACCTCCTTCTCACACACTGTTTATTCCACATAAGTGCTTATTTTTTGGCTTTTATGCTTGCTCACACACACTCATTGATTTACCCTTACCTAATTTTAATGTTGGTTTTGCCTATGTTGTAGCTTTAATTACTTCAAGAGACGTGACAGTGGTCACCATAGGCCATAGTGAGGCCACCCTCATCATGAAATATGGTGATATGGAGGGGGCACAACATTGGTTGTGCCATTAGGCCTTAGAGGCATTGAATAGTCAACTCACATGGGTTAGGCTAATGGACCTTTCCTTAGCCCTTAGCCCAAGCATTGTAGTTGCCAAAATGGTCACCATTATAGACTCCTTCAGTAGCAACGCCCACTACTTCATCACCCGCATGCACAGAGTGAGGGTAGTTTTGGATCTTAGTGATGCCTTCTTTGCTAACCTCTTTAGCCTTTCCTCCAATGGCCTATTGGTCATTGACAAGGCCAATAAAGAGGTGGATTGAAAAGGAGAGATTGAGGAGTGGCTAGAAACCACCCAATCTCACAAAGGCATCATCTCAGATGTGCATGTGATTGAGGTTTAGATGCTCTACCCTTTTTTTGTGCCTGTGCCTTCCTGAAGTTACTCTCCCAAGGAAAAATCATTGGTATGGAGTAGTGTGGGTGATGAGTGAGGTACTACAAGAAGGTACAAGGTTCAACTAGGCTCCTACATCATCATCAAACTACAAGCAGAGATCACTAGACTTTACTACAACCTCTAGGTGAGGTCTCATGTACACTTCGCATTCTTTGCGGCATATTTGTGAAGGTTTGTAGAGTTCCTGGTGGTCCGAGATAGTAAGAATTAGGTAGTGCAAGATTATGAGAAGCTGACAAAGCCTTGGATCAAGCACCTATTTGCAATCACTTGCATGCAGGACCCCCTAGAGGGGATCGATGAGTTATACTCAGTTACAACCAAAGGCCATCTGGGGTAATCATGGTCACATTATTCTTATAACAGTGTGGGTGAGTATCCTCTAGTTATTATTGGGGATGTGAATAAGGCCAACTATTATATTGTGAAAATGGCAAGGCCTTCCAAGGCAAGGATCAAGAGGCCATGCCCAATAGAGAAGGTTGCCCTTGTGGTTGGATAGGTGGGCACCAAGAAAATTTGCCTCAAGATACCCACTTTGTAGATAATTGTTGCAGGTTAGTACATGTCTCAGATGCATTCATTTTAGATATTTTCTATGTTTATATTTTGATATTTTCTTGTTATGTCATGCTAATGCTACTATGCTATGTTTGTAGGTTATTCGAGAGGGTTGCTGAAGTAGCAGCGGCGGTAGTAGCAGAGGTGGCCCCTCCTCAAATCAAGGAGGAGGAAGCACCCAAAGAGGAGCTACGCGAGGCCATAGAGACCTTCTAGAAGTTTAAGGTAGAGGAGTTGTCCCACCTTGATGAGGGTGATTTTTCTAGGCTCTTTGATGGTGTGCAAGTGGGAGATCCACCTGATCTTACACCTAAGGGCTTACTAGGTAAATGCTTTAAATCACCATCTATTATTGTTCTTTAGCTCATGCATCTTTGGCTATTTTGTTGTTACTAAGTATTTTTGTTATGTAGCCTCATATGTACATGCTAGCGGTCCACCACCTGTATCTACCTACCACATGAAGTTGTGGGTCGAGGCATTGGACAAGTTTGCCTTCATGGGAGGCATTGTTGAGGATATGGTAGACTACATACAATAGGCAAATCCTAAGCTTGGTATGTATGTCGTTATTTTGCTTATGTTTCTTTACCTATTTCATGCTTTGTCTATAGCAAATTGTTGATTAACTTGTTGCATGCCAATAGGTTCTAAGCTCCACTAGGATCCGAACTAGGTGGCTAAGGTGGATGTCGTCCTTGAGTACCCTCCTGAAGTAGAGCAAGTGCCTTGTCGTGTGTACGAGGCAAGTAGCAAGTGCATGCTTTCCTATGCAAAAGTGTTATGAACTTGTAGGTGCTTGAACAAGTACCTATGGAAACATGTGCATGAGCTTTAAGAGAGAGTGGTGAGCCAAGACACAAAGATTGAGGCCCTCTAGTCTCAATATAACTTCTTGGTGGGTTGAACATGGGGAGATAGTACCTAGTGGATAACAGAGATCGACTATGCCAGGTACTAGTCGGCCATCTAGGGCAAGAACAAAGCTAGGAGATCATTGAGTAGAGGCTATAGATGGACTTGGTTGCTCAAAAAAGTCAAGATTAAAACAATTTCAACTCTAAGGTGTGTAAGTGGGGACATATGTAGAAAGACCACAAACAATACTATAAGCATGAGTGAGATGCGTATCTACAATAGCTCAAGGAAGAGTCCGTCAAAGCTTGTTACCTTGAGATGCTTAGTAAGGCAATTGATGGGAGTCAAGCCCTCAAGATATTCACTCGCCACATAGTGGTTAGTGGTTCCCTAGAGTAGGAGATTATCACACCCTTAAGGAAGACTTCATCTACCACATTTTCTATGCAGCCACATGCATGGACCACTATGGACTAGGATAAGACCCTTGTAGGTGTTGACTTTAGTTAGGAGGATTGGACACGGTTATCAAAGGTTGAGATCCTCCAATGCTTGTAGGAGGACCTTGATAACTAGCTTCCAAACATGGTTAATGCAGGACCCTCTCAAGTTAGTTCTTTATGGTGTTTTTATGACTTTTTTATTAGGTTGCATATTGCACTCTTACTTACAGATTTTTATTATTGTTGTTATTGATAAGAATTAGGTGATGCTATAGGCCCTAGCAACATGGTAGAAGAAGAGGAGCCTCCACCCCTGCTAGCATCACTGGTTAAGCAAATCCTGATGTAGACCTGTCATTAGGCATTTTTGTATTTTTGCATATTTTTGTTGTCTAATGCAAATGACCATGCGATGTATTGTTATTTTTTATGAGATGTAGTGGATTTTTGATACATAGAGTATGTGATGAGTAGACTTTTGTATTTATTCACAATGTATTTGATGTTAATGATGCAATGAGTTAATGCGATTGGGCTATAGCGATTACAAGTTTTAGGCCATTTTGGGCCCCAGTGATAGTTTAAGGCCATTTTAGGCCATGTGATAACAGAAAGGTTTTACAGTTTGAGGCCATGGTAGGTCATGCGATGCTAGTTTAGGGCCATGGTGGGCCTTGTTGGTAGTTTTAGGCCATTTTGGCCCATGCGATGAAGGGAGATTTGGTTGCTAGTTTTAGGCCTTGGCGAGTTGTATATGATAGTTTAAGGCCATTTCGAGCCATGCGTTGGAGGAAAAAGATTGTCAGTTTTAGTATTTTGTATTTTTTATGTGTTTTGCTATTTTTTTAATGTGTAAACTAACTGCTAAATAAGTAATCGAGAAAAAATGTAAACTTAGAGAAAATGTGCAAATGGGAGAAACAAAAACATAATAAGGTAAATAATGCAAAATGAAAACAACCAAGCTAGCATAAAATGCAAACAAATATGCAAACAAGTAGAATGTGTAGAAGTGGAGTAGGCAAGCACATAACGCCTATTGGACTAAGGGGATGCCTTAGTTATGTAGTTTCTTCCTAATTTGGTGTTGGTTAGGAGGTTCATAGGGCCTTGATGGTATGATACGGTACTCACTTTGATGTTTGTCAGCTATGTCAAAGGATAATTCCATCCACAAATCCTCCTCTAAAAGGTTAGAGGCTCCCATTGGCACTTGGGGTTGGTCTACCTCACATTTTTTCATCCTCGTCCTTTGTGGGACATGCATCATCAAGGAACTCCACCTCCAACCCTTGTTCAGTGTCAACATTGCTAATGGTTAGAGGGGCTACATTGTCACCATATATGATAGCCTCCCCACCCTTGTATGGAAGGTGGATTTCTTGATGGATAGGGGAGGAGATAGCTTGCAGCTAGGCTAACAAGTTCTACCCAAGATAAGGTTAAATTCTAGCATCTCCTCAACCATAATGAATTTTGCTATGGTGGGGAATTGCTCCCCTGCCACAAAGAATATCATGGCTATTACCTTATGATGACATGTGACCTGTTGAAGGATTTGAGGCATGTTATCTTTGTTGGTTTGATTTGGTCAGCAAGACCAAGCTTGTTGACAACTGTGTATGAGATGACATTGGTTGTCACCCCATTGTCAATGTGTACTCTGCGAATTCTGCATTGCCCCATGTGGATGGTGATAAACATTGATATGGTAATCACTTGGCCCTTTTTAGGGTCCACCTTGATCACATCATCAGAAAATGCTAGGGGTGTTGAACTCAATTCTTATGAGGAAGGAGGCAACATCATAGTGTGGATGGATTGCTCATCTACTGAGATGTCTTCTGCAAGAGGGATAGAGGTTAACATGTAAACTAATGCTTTGTGGTGGGTAGAGGAGGTTATTATCAGGTCGTACAGGCTTAATGTTGTGTTTTTCTATTTCAATGCCCACTTGACCTGGGCCAATGCATTAAGGAAATCTCTTCCACCATTTGCTACTTTTTTGTTGACCTTCATCTCCTCCATACGGCCTAAGAGACAAATCTCTTGGGGAGGAGATTTGGGCTTTGCCTATTTTATTTTCTTTAAAGCCTAAATGCTCTGTTGTTGGTTGCTTGGTGTGGTGGCTCCTCAATTGGTTGGGCCATTAGGATAGAAGATAGGAGGATGAGCTTCAGTGGACCTAGTGCCCTTTGCTCTTAGTTTTGTGTAAGCATTTGATTAGTAAGGCATTCGTTGGCCCTCTTGGGTCACCATCTCGATTTCCTATTAGTGTTGGCTACAGGATGAGGCCTTGCATGAATAGGGACTAACACATTACCCACCATTAGACTCCAAATAGATGGGGAGTCCACACATTGCAGTGCCCTTACAATGAAGGGTCATTGGGCTATTGCCACTATAATGTGTTGTGAGGTCCTAACCACAAAGGGTGTTATGGGTGCCCAAGGTGATGCCTTGATAACAAAGGGGATCCTCAAATTGATGGAGGATGAGGAGGTCCCGACATCATCAAAGGATGCACGAACCACAAATGATTCTTGTAGTGGTTCTACATCATCATTAATGTTGATAGCATTGATGATGTACCTTGTACTGCCTATGTTAAGAGGATCCTTGTAAACCCCCATTAATTGGTTTTGGAGATGCATTAGGTTGGTTGTGTCAAGGACCAACTCGCCATTGTCAGTCATGCATTATATATCATCCTGCAAAGCTATGCAAAAGTCCATATCATGACCTTGCAATTGATGATACTAGTAAAAATGGTCTAATCTAAAATCATTAGGGACTAGAGGCTCATTTAGTAGTGCAAATGAAGGATTTTTGAGGAGCTTGTAATATCAATCATGTTGCTTGCAAGTGTCCTCAAACATCTACTTATATTGCATGCATCTAGCATGAAGCAGTTGGTCCAAGAGCTCTGAGCACTTAATGGGCAATGGTGTGTACTTCCAGTGATCCTTGTGCTCAAAGTTAGGCCTTGTGGTAGTTGGTCCCATGGTTGCTAATGATGTAGGCTAGTTTTTTGCCACTACGCTAGAGCTAGCTGCCATGTTGTTATTGGTTGAGGCCTTGGATGGCTTGGTTGTTGGTTTGGCATTGGTTGGCTTAGCCTCATTGGCCACCATTGTGATGGTTGTAGTCACCTGCTTGTCCTTGTCTTTATCTTTCTCCTTCTTCGCATGTAGGTTTTTGTAGGTTACTTAGGCTAGATTCTTACTTGCCTTCACTGCATCCTGAATGCTCTTGGTCTAAGCAAACACTCAGCTTAAGGATTGCGGGGCAAGGTAATATAGTTTTGACTTGATGAAGTCATTCACTGCGTCTTTGAAAATGACCAGCAGGTGAATTTCTATAATAAGCTCATGGATCTTGTTTAGCAACGTGCTCCAATGCTGAATGAATTTCTGCATGAGCTCTAAATGACCTTGCTTCACTTGCATCAACTGGTCTAGGGTCACCTTGATCTTCAAGTTGTACTTGAAGCACGTGATGAATTGGGTAAGCAATTCCTCCAAAGAAGTGATGGGGGCCCTAGGGAGCTTATGGTACCAATCTAGTGTCTTACGCATTAAGGACATGGTGAACACATGGATGATTGCATGTGGCCATGCTTGTAGTGGGAGGCATTTTGACCAAAAGGTCACCAAATGGGCATTAGGGTCTTCTTCACCATTGTATTTGGTGAATTGGGGTAGTGGGACCCTAGTAGGCAGTGCCCTTGGTAGAACTATAGGACTAATTGGATCATCCTAGTAAAAGTCCATCACATGGACAGTTTCAAAGGAGGCAACCTTAAGCTACTTGACCTCTTTGATGAGGCTTTAAATCAGCTAGAATGCTTGATCCAAGCTAAGTGCATTTGTCACAAGTTGTGTCGGTTGTATCACCCATTGTGCTGTTTGGATGGCCCACAACCCAGTTCCAGGTTATGTGACCACATGTGATGCTTGTTATGTGGGCTGTGCCACAGACACAGCCCCTAGCCCCCACCATGTGTTTGTGGGTTGGGCCATTGCGAAGGGTGCCAACATGACAAGCGGTGGGACAAACGATGCCTGAGCCTTATGTGGCTGAGGCATGATATGCGGTGGGGCAAACGATGCCTAAGCCATATGCGGCTGAGACATGTGCATGGTGTGCACATAAGGTTGCGTAGGCATAATGGTCAAAGGAAGAGAAGGCTGCATAGGTTGAATAGGCTAGGTAGTCTATGAAGACTACACAAGCCATGAAGTTATGACAAAAGGCATGCTAATAGGAGAGCTAAAAGAAAGTGAAACCTCTTGGTGCATCTATTGTGTTTGGTGGGTCACCACCACAGGCGTAGACCTAGGCAGTGACACTTGGTTGATGATTGTCTCTGGAAGGATAGATTGGTGAGATAGTGGAGGCATGAAAATAGAGGCTATCTACTAGAATAAGGCATGGAGTGAGTCATCATGCTCAAATCAAGCTTCAAACTCATCTAGATTCTCCTATAGGAGCTCCTTGTAGTTAGTCCCTACCTTGCAAACCATGTTTCAAATGAGATTGTCCAGCATCCATTGGTAGGCCTTTGTGAGTGGAATAAATCAAAATTAGAAGGGAACCACTCCCTCCTATTTCAATACATAAGCTCAAAACTAAGTTTGGCTTCCATTTCTTAATGATTTACATACAAACCCACTTAGAGCCTTGCATAAACAAAGTTATATTGCTTATCATTGAGCACCATGAAGTCAGGAGGTAGGTTGCATTGCCTAAGAGGTTGCCTCTCTAGCAGGACAAGACCCCCAGCCTCAGGAAGGTTACTCATGATCTCCTACTGAATGGGCTAGATAACAATTGCACTCGAAGTAGAGGTTGATGGTTGTTCAAGATTCATGATGCTAAAGAAAAATGCACAAATTTGCTATTTGCAAAAGCTAAAAAAATGACTAAGTGCGAGAATGTGGGAAGAAAATGGCTAAGTATAAAACTGTTGAAAAAATGGCTAAAGTATAAAAGCATAGAAAAATGACTTAAGTATAAAAATGTAGAAAAATGACTAACTCTAGAATGCATGGAAAAAATGACTAAGTATAAGTTGCTGAAAAATGACTAACTCTAGGACTACGCTTAGAGCTGACTATGCTCACTACACTAGAGCTAGCTATGCCCTGTCGAGCACCTAGAATTTGATTAAGTGTAAAGTATACACTCTAGTGTTGTAAGGCAAGGTTCTAGAGAAACCAACCATGGGGTCCAATCTGCACCAATGGTGCAAAGAGCAAGCAAGGCAATAACCAAGAAATGGTTGAAGAAGGAAATGATGAAGGCCCTCCTTCTAGCACTAGAAAACTATAACAGTTGAAAACATTGGAGGCTGGAATGGTACACCAAGAGGTCCTTGGTTGCACAACCTTGACCCCACATTTGCATAAGGGCCTACTAGGAACAAAGGCAAGGTGCCTAGAATGGTCTTGTTGATCGAACTGGGACTTACAAGTGTTATGATAAAATGAGTGTTAAGGGTTTGTGCAGTGTTTGCAATGTTTGTGGTGCCCACGGGGGTGAGCATAGTTAAGGGTTACAATGCAAAATGAGGGTGCAACTGTGTGAAAATATGTAGAAACAATGAAAAATGCAAATAGAATACTAGAATGTGAAAGAAAACATTAAAAAATATGCCTAATGTGAGTGAGGAAGAGAGTGGGATCATCCAAAATGGGGGGTAGGGGTGGGGAGCGTAATTAACTGCAAAGAAAAGCTTAGGATGTACACGGTGTACAAACAGGCACAGTAGGCAGTGTAATCACAATCTTAGGATGTCGATGTTGCGAAAATTGACATCCGCCATGAAGTTTAAGCCTGTTGAGTTGGTTACCATGGTGTCCTACGGGTTGCAGTGGTTAGTGGTGTGTTGGGCAATGTGAAATGGTGCTGCAGTGTTGTGCAATGGTGTCTACTAGAAAATGCCAAGTGTGCCTAGGTTTGCCAAATGCTAGAATGCCAAGTGATTGCTTCAAAATGTCAACCTTACTTTAGATTTTCCAACCCCTAAAACGTGGAATGTTGGGGTATTTATAGGGCTTAGGGTTAACGTGAGTTGCAGATTGGGCTCCACGTGGTAGAGGGGTAGTTGGGACTACGCTAGCCCCAACTATGCTCCCATTGACGCAAATGGTGTTCTATTAGTGTGCTCTAATGGACCCTGTGAGACTGCCAGATTGTGACTACATTGCCAAGACTGCAAATGCAAATGTCAATAGACCACAACGTACCTAAAAACAATGCAAAATCATGTAGTTTTGGAGACTATGCTCCAAAACTATGCTGTCCACTCTCTTGAGTAGTGTTGAGCATAGGTACAATTTTGGGGGCACATGGGGGGTGTAAATGCAATACAAATTGTTGATCTTGCTTGCCAAAGGAATGTTGGAACTAAGATGCAAGTTGGTGTTGAGTTCTGGAGGCTTTTGGAGGCAATTC
>MNCI01020555.1:75306-90744 GCA_015680685.1 Gnetum montanum | reverse complement strand
TTTTTTAAACAATGTTCTGTAATGTAAGCATATTATATATAATTATGGTATTACAACAATACTCATAGCACTTACATTTCTACTATCTAGTAGATCCAAAGGGTTTATAAATGTAATAAAATTTCAGTTTTTAATTTTCTAGTCTTAATATAGACATATTGGTAATATGTTGAAGTGTTGCATCCAAACAACTTTAACAAAGTTCAAATTAGGAATTGTTTTTCTAATGTTGATTTATAGTTATTTAGCTTGTATGATTAATTTGTGTCCTAATCACTATACTACACCCCTAAGCCAAGATAAATGCATATTGTAATAGTGAAAATTATGAAAAAAAGAATTAAGCAAACTATGAAAATAACTTAACCAAGTTTCATATTCATCTCTGATGTGGAAACCCTTGGTAAGGTATCCTCCCAAAACAACTCCCAATATTAGCACTCAAATGTTGTGGAAAGTGGATAAGGGCTTTCACATTAGGGATAGATATAGATAAAGAAGAAAATACAATGATAAACATGTTAGATGGTAAAATAAGGAATATCAACATTGCCTACCTCTAATAAAAAAGATAAAGAAAGGAAAAAGCTTGAGATTTCGACAAAGGCTACAAATTTTCTACCTAGAAAAAGAAAATCAACACAAGGAAGTGGCATCATATTTGATCAATTTGTTAAAGATAAGATGGTACAAGTATACCACCATAGCGATAGTATTATGGATATAAAACTTATATTTGGCAATAAGATCATCAACATTATCAATGTAAATGCTCCAAAATTTGACCTAACAAATTCGATCAAGCAAAGTTTTTGAGATTCAATGGATTTTGTGATTTAAGGAACTTTCAAACAAAAAAGCATATTTATTGGGAGGGATTTAATGGTTATGTTGGATCTATGAAGATTATATATGATAAGATTCACGAAGGACACGAACTTGGAAAGTGAGATGAGATGGAATATTTGCTACTACAAGTTGTAAGTGCCTACAACTTTGGCTATTGAAATGGTGGTATCTTGAATGTTCTAAATTTTCTACATGTACTTGCACCTTGAATCAATGTATACAATGCATGGAACTCATTTATTTTAACTACTCTATGTTAATTTTCAAGGAAAGATCTTTGATGTCCAATTTCATATCTATTATACTCAACTAGGCTCTTCCCATAATAATTGAAAATTCTTCCCTGTTACCTCCTATGTGAATCACCAAGGAATCTATACGATAAGACCACCCACTTATAGTGAACACAACATCATCAACCTATCTTAGTGGTATAATAACAACCTTATCTATAATCACTAACTTGATATTGCTCTTCTTCAGTGTGGGTAGGTCATAGGCTTTGTACATTTCCTATAAAATGATGTTTAACGTTGAACCTAAGTTTAGTAGAGCTTTGCATAGTGGATTTCCTGCTAAGATTGGTTATCTTTTATAGAAGAATGTCAACTTTGATTTGGACTCTACATGAGTAAGGACTACTATTTTAATAGTGGTGTTAGCATTTGTTTGTCCTATTGGATGAATTTGTTAATCACATGGAGGCATTTGAATGTTGTTACCCTTTGTTGCTCTCTTACTTAGATGAAGTGATGGGTTCACTAGGATAATCCATAAGGCCTGAAAGTCATAGTGAAAAAAGGGCATTTCCTGTGTTAATGTTTAAAACTACTAGCACTATTATCCATATGTATGTATGCTACAGGTGGCAATTTTTATGATTTCATACAAATATTTGCTGCAAATTAGTCAACTATCATTTTACATTATTCCTACCACCTTTTACATTTCCACCTACAATTGCCTACTTTCTCTGACTTTGTTTCTCCAAGGACTTATGAAAGCAAAGAAGAAAACTGGAAACTGAATGATTTCAAGCCAGAGAACTGGAAACTGAATGAAAAATTGATTACCAATGAGTCACCAACAATTCCGATGTTGGTCTGTTGCACCATCATTTTCGTGGTTTTAAGCTACTATGCTGATATCTGTACGAGACTGCCAGAGAGTCTTAGATGCTTTATTCTGAAATCTACAGAATCCTATCAATGAAGAAAAATTTCTGCATATTTTAGTGGATAATGTGCTGCGGAAAATTCCAACAGTTATGTGCATTTTCTAGACAAAAACTTTTACAAAACTTTGAGACCCAAATCCATATTGATAGTGAATAGCGGGTTGATGAAGGTATCAAATGATCATCAACCTACATAACAGATTTAACAACATGAGGATCTGACCATAATGTATATGAATCACAAGTAGCACACAAACATCTTTGTTTTCTAACACCATCTAAAAAAGAAATCAGGTTTTTGTCTCTTGATGGAATATTCAACAATTGGCGTCAATGCCTTACCGAGAAAATCTGTGGCTAGATCCATGACTATTATGAATGGTGGTATACCACTTTGGACTTTGACCGTTTGGAAAAATTTATCAAATCCAATTTGACTGAACATTTAATTTGTCAAGTGTGGATAGACCCTGGGCAGCAAGAAAAAGTATCAAATCCAATTTGACTCTTACAAGTCATAGAGCAATTAGTCCATGCTCTACTTATAGCTTGGGTCTACCTCAACAAACCTAACCAATGATAGGTAGCTCAAGTGGTTAGATCATTGTAAAAAACATAGCTAGTGATAATTAGCTAAAGCAATTAGTGGGCAAGAGGTTTCTAGTTCGAATCACACTTAAGGCATCATTATACTTCCTAATAATTCTTCTAAATGGTCATTCTTTGAGGTTCCAAACAAGCCTAAAGCCAAACAGTTTACACATACCCTTTTATGTGAAATGGATGAAATTGTTGAAGCTTGCAATGACATGTTCCTAAGAATAGAGTAACGTTGTTTCCATTGCAAGTATGTCGTGCTATGAAGCTTGTATATGAATGTGAAAGTGGAGAGAACACTATATGTGCGCAGAGAATAGCCACTTATAATAAGGGCTTTCATATAACTACCTCATGATAAATGACCGATGTTGTGCCTATTGTATATATTTTAAGAATTGGTATGAATATTTCTGTCTATGGTTAAAACAATAATTTTTGTTCCAAAAATATAGAATCCATGCCTTGTGATAACCTTTATCCCATCATTTTGATAGCTGATTTTGGTGAAGCAAACTAGAGAGAAATACCAGGAAAATATAATTTTAAGGGTTTATTAAAAGGAAAAATAATTCATATGTAAACTTGAACATTTCATCTTCAGGATCAAAGCATTAGGACATGTCAATCCTTTAACTTCCAAATGAAACTTTGGAAGAAAACAATGAACCCTATGTTGAATGTTTTGACAAATAGATATTTTAGATCATATAATATCAATGCACAGCAACATCCTTCTTTGATTGATCCCTGCAAGAAGATTTGTTATATAAAAAATTTAAATATAAAACCTATCACTTAATAAAAGAATTGAACCTTCCAGTAATTAAAATGCATTAAGGATCTAGCTCTTCATTGAGGAAAATGGCAAAAGATAACTCATGTAACTATCCCCATTTTGCTGGGACAAGGCAAGGAAGATTATGAGTAATTAAAATGAAGGTCCTAATATAATGAAACATATTTTATTTAAAAGGGTAACTTTGCAATGGCTAAAACTGAACTGTGTAATCAAAAATAGTTTACTTCATTTCAGAATCACTGACTACCAATAAAAGGCTATCTTAATACATATACATACCTTAATACATATACATACGAAAATGCTTAGCCTGAAAAAAGAAGTATTAAGAAAATGACAACTTTAAATTACTAGAATATTTCACAGAGCAAGGAACATGCCACTCATTTGTGATCCTATAAAAAAGAATAGAACATACCCACGAGCAGAAGCCCAGCGTGACAACTGATATAACTGCCCAACTTGATTTGAGGCATGACATGCTAAAAGAAGATAATTACGAGGCTGAACCATCCAAGCATATCTCATGAACAAGCCTAAGTGTATACACATTGCTGCACATTCAGATAAACATAAGAAGCCAAAACAAAGTAGCGATGGTGTGAAAAACACCACCACTGGACATAAGAGTAATGAATCTGTGAGAACAAGAATCAGTAACACTAAGAATTATTAAAGAAAGACTGATAAGTAAAAGTAAATGAACAAGTAGTCTGTTGCATGAATGTTCCCATCATTACAGTTAACATTGATCATTTTCTTCTTTACTCAATAAAATCCCTAGCTAATTCTGAAGTATGTCCCTTTACAACATATAGTACACAGAACAGAACTGTTTTTATTACATCCTAAATCCCAGCGATCTGTAGTCATTAATTTCTTATAAATCTCAGCATAACCCCTTGAGATTAAACTTGTGAAAAATGCAAATCACAGGCAACAAAGAAGTTAACGCTTGTATATTATGTAGTTTAAAAAATATATCTACAAATAATTAGTACTGCCAAAAATTTCACATCCCATACTCTCATTTGGATTTGAGGGCCATTTCTTACATATTAATAGTTTTTTGCCTTCATTTTAATTTTTTCCCACTTAGTGTTCCACATTGTCAAATGTCAGCTCAAATCAGTTGGCGTTGTTAGGAGAAGTGTTTTTTGCTTATACACATTTGGATGCTAGACGTGGCAAACTTGGGCTATTTTGTCTAGTGATGAAGACATGTTTGTGCATAGAAAAGTATTGGCTGCTGAAGGCTAACATTTTCTGAAGGCACAGCTAAATTTTGTATGTCATCTACCTGCATTTCTTTGTTTTAATTCTTAAATACAACCCCAAATTCTCTATAAAAATATAACTTAAATTTTCAACAGTTAATCTACAAGCTCATGTGCCAGCCCTAGTGCTCAAACACTGAATTTTATAAATGAAAACGTCAGAATCAGTGTGAATTGGCAATAACTTAGTAAAAAACACATAAGTGGTTAAGCTAATGATGAACTCAGCTTGGAAATATGTGAATAAATATCAATCCTGGTTATTGTTCATTTACAATTCAGCATATCAGTTATTTCTTGACATGCTTTCTGCAGTAGTTCGTTAGCATTTTTGTGTCCTACCAATGACTGCCACATCAACATCCTTGTTCAAAGCTCTTAACCTGTCAGGTCATCCTTCCTATCCTAACATATATTAGCAATAAATTGAAAGACTAATGAATCATTATTGATATTTTTAAATTAAAAATACCACGTCAAACAATTGAAATAAGCACTAACACCTTTAATTGAAACAACTAAAATATTAGCAAATGCAATATTGAAGACTAATAACATATTTTTATGCAATATTTTACATTGAGTACATTAAATATAGATGCAATTGTAAGATTGCAAATTTAATTGATTTGTTCTAAATATTACTTTGATAATTTTATTAAGGATATTTTCAAAATTCATCGCAAATATATTTCTAGCCAGGAGATAAAATTTCAATTTCAATTTTAATTATGTTTAGAGATCTCACAAGGTTTATTATTTTTTAAAAGTCAAAACAATGTTCCCAAAAATTTTAACAATGGTGAAAAGGGCTACTGCCGTAAACTCCAAGATGCACACCCTGTTTATTCGTTGGTGTTGGTGTNTTTCTTGTAAATGTTGCCGGAATGACACCAACACCAACGAATAAACAGGGCCTGCATCTTGGAGTTTACGGCAGTAGCCCTTTTAACNGGTTACAACGTAGTAGATCTAGCAGCGTTTTATTAATCATATCAATAAACCTTTAACCATCAAATCACTTAACCTGGAGTAGTAATTGAATCTGGGAGAAGATGATTACAGTCATAAAACCTAGGATATAGGGGTAACACAGCCATTATGGGTAAACCTTAGAAATACGGAGAGAGCAGGGCTTGCATGTGCGAGAAGGATGATTACAGTCACAAGACGCAGGAGAGCAACAGTGCACCCTGTAAGGGGCGGCGGGGGCTGGCTAGCACTACCACTGTAATGGGGGCTAGCATTACCACTGTAACTATAGGTAAACCTGAAACAGAAGATAGCATAGATCCAGAAAAGCCACAACATTGCAACAACTACTTTGTTCTTGTGAAAATTTTGTAGCTTCATTGCATTCAGAGGCTGAGGCGGACGATAATTCACGTAATGCGGACAACTGACGTTGCAGTCGTTCTACACAGTGTGCTTACCCAAATATCTAAGATCTCTATAAGAAACCCATCCTTTACCTTCTACCGTTTTTGGTCCTTTTATACTAAGTTTCTATAAGAAACTTCTCAGAAATTGTGTATGAGTTCAAAAGACGCATTACACATTTTCTCCACAATTCAAAGTGAACGCATTTTTCAGGTTTAGAACCTGTTGTTTTTGTCCTTTGGAAGAAACTTCTCAAACATTTTGTGCATGGACCCAGAAAATGCGTTACACAATTTTGACTTTCAATGTGAACGCGTTTTCCTGATTTAGAACCCGTAGTTTTCATCCTTTGGAGGAAACACAAGAATTTTCTTGGATAAACTTCTTCAAAATGAATGCAATCAGTTATTTTGAATAAAACCACATTGTGGTTTACAGTATGCAATGGTACATGCTGAGCTCAGTTCATTTTAATTTTATACTTTAAAAAGAGATTTACACTTATAGTCAAATACATAAGTTAGAAGGTCATGGCTTACAGAATCAAATTTTGAAAATGTAATATCAGTAACTATGGTAAATCTCATATCATCATGGTCTACAATTTTGATTTGCAATAGCTCACAAGTTGTTAACCATAAAAATAATGTATATGATACTATTTTATAACTTTCATACTTCAAAATGAGCTCACGTGCATCTCACTTGTCTGCGTTAATAAGGGCAATAAATCTGCATCCTTTTTTTCCTACCATGGTTTCATCATGTTAATAACAATTATAAATATGTTAAAAAGTCCTTTGAAATGTAGTAAATTTACATTATTTAGGTTAATGAATATATGCTATTATTTTACTTATTCAACTAAAATTGTAGAGCTTATTCAGCCCAATTACTTTGCCTGCCAAATGAGTTTTTACAAATGGTAGTATACAATATCCATTTAAGGATAAAATTTAAAAACAAAAATTTTTCTAACACATTATAATTAATATGTATTATCTCCCCAATATGTTTTATAGGGGTAAATGATGTCTCTTCCATAACTCTTAGTTAATATAGATTTCATTCAATACAGATTTCACCATGATCAAAATCAACTTGTGGTTTGCTCATGATGAACTTTTCATACCAATTTCAAATTCCTTATTCAAATAATACTAAGAAGATACTTCTATATGTAAGGATATTTGCTAATTCTGATTTTATTTTTCTGTATAAATTAATTTCAAGGTCTTTATTCAGATAAGACTTGCAAGCAGTGTTTCACCTATTTCTAGGAGACTAGGAATTGGAAAAGTTGGGAGGTATTCTTAAATATCTTAAGGGATGCCATAGGTTTTTTAAAATGTCATGGGGATGCAACGGGTA
This sequence comes from Gnetum montanum, assembly GCA_015680685.1. Lineage (NCBI taxonomy): Eukaryota > Viridiplantae > Streptophyta > Gnetopsida > Gnetales > Gnetaceae > Gnetum > Gnetum montanum. Next base: position 83,291 of record MNCI01020555.1, on the reverse strand, counting down.
CATGAGAAAGAATAATTATACATAAGACATTCAGCTTTCACGGTATCGAAAGTTAGGGATAAATTTGTTATTCTTGAGATATTTTAAACATCTACAAATCATTGTGACAATATTTTAGAATAAAATAAAAAATTGTTATTGGTATCTTTTTTGCATTTTGATGCCAAAATATGCTAAATGTTCTACCTGCAGAACATTCGTAGACCAGGGACATTCCAAACATGATTTTTCCCTGCTTAATACTACTTACAAAAAACTTCTATGTGTAACGATATTTGCTAATTCCTGTTTTATTTTCCGGTATAAATCCAAAATGGCGTCGATTTTCATCTGTCACTTCAACTATTACAAAACCCAGCTCATGTGACCTGTGCATATGGGGGGCAAGGTCAAAGAAGTCCAAGTCGGAGCACTGAACATTCTCAGTACGTAATTGTTGCAGCAGGCTTTGAAGGGGCCCGCTACTTCGTCAATTTCTATGGCGGAACGTTAAAAATCATAGACGTAAGAAGCAACTCTCTATTTATTGAGACACGCAACCTTGGTAACACGTGAGGGTAGGTGGAAGCCTTGGATTCCCATCAGGGTAGGTGGCAGCCTCATCTGTTGTCCATAAGACGATCTTCAATGTTGCACCACAATCCAAGACTCTTCCAAGCATCTGATCCATCTCCTCTAGGTCGTTAAATTCAGCAATGCAAGCCAGTGAGGCCAAATATTCTGCAACGTTTTGGATAAGTTGGACAATCTGATGGTAAACATGCTGCGTAGAAGTGCTGTATTATGGCATCTAATTTTGGTTGCCATTTGCATGAGGAATGGCAGTTTTTACTTAGCAAAATTATTGCATGAATAAGAGGTTGAAAGCTTACTTGAATTCAAGAAAATGGTGTAGTTTGATCCTAATGGAGCTTTAGTTAATTGGCATCCTAACTCCATACACTACTGCAACTAGAGTCTATTGATGCATAAATTTTGGTCGCATCAACACCAGGAAAGAAAACTCATTTTAGGAGACTGTTGCTTAGGACGCCATAGGCTCGGTTGGAGAGGGCTATGTAGCTTTTTGAAAATAGCAAACCAAACCAAAAAAATCAAGATTTAAAGCGAAAATCTTAATTTAAATTAAATAACAATACCAAAGTTGAGAATATAATAAGTAACTAAAAAATAAGTAACTATCTCAAAGTTGCTGAATATAATAAGTAATGTTATCCACTGCTGGGTAGGAAGACCATGATCATCATGAGAGAGGGAGAGAGAAAAAAAAAGAGAAAGAGAGACTGCCCACCGTAGTTCGCACATGGTAGCAACTGTGGTTCTTAAAACCTACCATCGTCTACCACTTTTTGTGCACCGTTGTAGAGAGGAAGACCATCCACACACGTCTGCACCACCAAGACAAGCTACCAATCCAAAGACAACCACGTCTCATGTCCTGCACATGGGCTACGTTGCTTACGTTGTTGCAGACAGAAAGAAGAGAGAAAAAACCCTCCTACTGTCACCAAGAAGACCCACAAGGATCTGATTTTGAGGCGTCAGCTCTTTCTTTGGACCCTCCTCGAAGATCAATTAAAAGCCTATATAAAAAGAAAAAATGAAACCACTGCTTAGTGGAGAAGAAGCTGCCCCTCAAGACTAATAGCCCCCCTTTTGGACTCCTCGCAAAAGCCCCTTCCCCCTTGGTTTTATAGTTGCTGCAATCATCCATAATGATGTCCACGTTTCATGTAACAGCTATAAAAATCACCACCACTTTTTATGTAATAACGTCCACATTTTCTAATTTAAGTGCCCACATCTATCACTAATGTTTGAAACCACCACCATCAATGACCACCACCTGGCAATTTAAATGTCCACCACTCGCATGATTTTTACTGTGGTTATTAAGAGAGAGAAATAGAGACATTGATAATCATGGCCCCATGAGAGCATGGAGTGTTGACATCAATACTTAGTCCCCAAACTTTTAATTGCATGCAAGTGCAAAGAACAAGATCACAAAAATTTTAAAATGATGCAATAGGTAGGGAATCACAAACATCACAAAACAAGCAAATGGAAACTTAAAAGTAAACTAAACATAACTAAAATAACCATATAATCAGAAGAGAACTAAATGCGGGCCACCTAAACCACACTATCTTATTTAATCAAACTCTAAATATACAATTTTATTAATTTAACTACATATATCCATATATAATTAAAATATAATTATGATTTCTTTCCCAATTCTCTGACAAGGTAAAAGTCAACAACATGCAGACTACTTTGAACACAAGACCCATACTAAACTTAATGAGAAGGACAAGCTCATGTTAGATTGTGACTAGCCGCAACTTTCAAATTTTTCCTTGGAATATTTTTTTTGTTAACATTGAAAAAGAAAATGGATGAAAAGTGATTATTTGCCTTTTTTTTCTTGGAAAATAGGTTTAAAAGGGAAAATGAAAGTTAGGGTGAGAATAACTGTTGGACCCCATCACACTCAAGAACTTATTACACTGCCAATGAACATGGTCTTCATTCCTTTTTTATTTTTTCTTTTTTATTTTAATTTTTTTTAGGAAACTTTGCCCATGGTGTACTTCATTTTCAAGGTAGGAATTCCAACACAAGTTTGGCCGATTAACTACACTGTTAATGAACACAGTCCTTTCGAAACTTTGTCCATGGTGTAGTTCAACCCTTGTGTATGTGTCTTTGATTACAATTTGATGGCATCATAGTAGGTCTCCTAGGTGTCTAAGGGTTCTCAAGTGGAGATGAACACACTTCACCCCATTATTCACAGGGTAACCATGGATCATTGCACATGAGGACTAGGGGTCATGAGAGGAAAAATGGGATTTTCCAAGGTCACCTAGTGATTATGGCTAACCATTCTCCAACATCACCTATACTACACTCACATGATCATGATGATTACATGATAAGTTAACACAAATCTCATGCTCCATAATCCAACATAACTAAAGAAACTAAAACCTTAAAAAAGACTGGGAAGAATCAAAGCATTATTGAAATATATAGTAATAAAAGAGATTTTATGTAATATTAATGAGAAATATTATATAAAGCATTATACTAACATTATTGTTAATGGTGAACCATAATGATTATTCAAATCATATGCAAAGAAAAAATCAAAATAATATGCCAATAAAGAAATGATGGAAATGCAAAGAAAATACACAAATGCAACTATACACAAATGAAATGGATGATGAAGATGAAGAAAACATGCAACTAAGAATCTACTAGGTGTCCACGTGGGGCATCTGAGTAGAAATGGTTTAAATGAAATGCATTAAAATTGCTAGGTAACCTATGTCCTTGCACATTAGCAACCTTGTACACATTGGGGCCAAGGATGTCCTTAACTCAGAATGGGCTTGACCACATAAGAGAGAACTTACCTAAGAGATTTTCTTGGTCAAATATTCTACCTTTTTCTGGGACTAGGTCTCCTATCTTAAATACTTCACCAACGTACTTCTTGTCAAGACATTGTTTAACAATTTGTCAATGCTTAAGATTACGAAAATCAAGATCTAATCTTAACTTGCTTGATCATTTTCTATAAAGTTTTTCTTTGATATAAGTTTCAATGATAGGTCTAGGTCTTGGTGGGTCATCGAATATAGCCTTTCTAGGAGAATGTTTCATGGACGTGTCATTAAAATTTAGGACACCTTCAACTATTTTAAGAGGTAGGGTCTTATTTATATCTTTATCTTCCCTTAAAGGTGGTGGATTACTCTGATGAAATCCATCGTGTTGTTGATAAGGCAAGGTGTCTCCATAGATTTCTTCACCTTCTCTAGAACTTTGATAGAATTGGGTGAGACCTACATGAGAGATAGGATTTTTTATAGTTCCACTCACATAGTCATTTACAACATGTTCACTGTGCTCAACCTCAATAACCCCAACATAAAGATTAGTGTTTTGATCTTCCAAAGATTGATTTTTTTGATCTAAGTGTAGTGCCCGAAAACATCAGCGGCTGAAAAACACCGAGAGGTCATTAGTCGGACAGTCTTAACCCTAGATCCATGCGAGGGCTGTGCTAGATAAATGGAAATGGGGTGCCTTGAACGGTTTGGTCAATCAGACAAGGCCCTAATCAATGTTACTATAACCTTTTGCAAATGTGTGATTTGAAAACAATGTTTATTGGTGTAAAAATAATGATTATTATATGCAAGGAAGCAAAAACATTGTAAGACGTGATGATAAGCAGAAGAATAAAGTAAACTAGAGTTAGGAAATGCACCGCTTCAAGATTATGGCTTTACTTTGCCAAGGTGGATACAATTGGTTGCGCGACGCATGGGCACACAGAGATCCTAAAAGTAACCAGAGACGTTCAAAGCAAGCCAATTGTACGCTTGAACGCGGATCCAAGAGCTAACAATGCAAAATGCTACAAAGGCATCAGGAAAGAGCTAACAGAATGCCAAATGGGAATGCCTGCTATTTGGATTTGTCAACGTAGGAATGTTTACAATACTCAAGATTGCTAATTTGATCTTTGCCAAGCAAAATGTTTGCTAAACTTGCCAATCGTTCAAAAATGCCGTTTAAATTGCCGATTTTCCAACCAATGCCAAAAATGCTCAAAAATGGCCAAAATGTCAACCTTTAAGTTTTCCAACCCTTTGAGAGTTGCTCATAGAGGTATTTATAGGGCTAGGAGCATGTGAAAGATGTGATTTGGATGTCATGTGTCCTTGGCTCGCAAGGTGTTAATGTGTCCATGTCGCATGGTCATGCAAAGTTGATTGATTGACAAGCCTACCATGCTGCAATCATGCTGTCGAAACTGGAGATGTGTGCCAACGATGCTAACAAAGAGTGAAGCGAGCTAATGTAGTGTTGTTGCTTGCTACACTATGATGTGGAACATGGCATGTTTGCGTAGTGTAGCCGCTTGCTACGCTGTGTAGCATAGCATGCTGGCATAACATAGCTACTTGCTACGCTATGTAGCGTAGCATAGCGTAGCCACCAGTTCGAAGAAGAAATTTGCTTCAGAGTTGATTGCATGTGGTGGAAGTCTTTGAAGTGTATAGGCTAACTTTGCATGTTTGCTACACTATGCTACGCTATGTAGCGTAGCACAGTGTAGCAGCTGGCCTTAACTGCAATTTGCAACCTTTGCTCTCTGATGATCACGTTGACAATCTGCAACATTTATCGTCTGCGAGGTGAAGCTTTTGAACTTGTTGATTCTGCATTTTGGAGATGTCTTTTACTGTTCTTGCATCATCGCTATGTTGTGCTACGCTGCGTAGCGTAGCAAGCATCATAGCCTACTTTTTGCTTGATATGCTACTTTTCTAATGAGAGGATCTTTACTGAAGGGCTTGAAGTTGAACGAAACAATTGTTTTTAAAGGCTAGAGGTACTAACTGAGTGCAATTGAGATCACTAAGTAAGCTGAGCTCTCTTAGATTGCTCTTGCTATGCTGTGCTACACTGCATAGCATAGTATAGCGTAGCAGTCTATCTTGCAATAGTTCATAGTTGATTGCCTGAACAACTATCTCCTGAAGCCTGCTATGCTACATAGCGTAGTGTAGCATAGCAAACTTCCTGGCTAGAAAAGTTTCCAAACTGTTTTGCACATCCTAAGCACCGTTGACAACTCCACACCTCACTTCTGAATAGGCAATTAGCTAGATGAGCTACCCAGGTGGGCAGGCTGGGGAGTCCATTGAGCCTATCAACACTAGGTGTAGAAAACTTGCCAAACTGGATAGTCTAAACTCACAGCATCCATTTCTTGTCTAAGTGTCATGACATTGCTTGAATTTTAAAGACTTGATGAAACAAGAATGACTTAAAAATTTAGGGTGTTTCATTGGCCCCTCTTTGTCGATGTTTGGAGGATGGACCTAAGGGACGCTGACAAAGAATACAAAACACCACGAAAGATAGAATACTAACCTTGCTCCTCAGTGATCGCCAAGAGATCACTTAGCTGTGCTTGAGAGTGTTGCATTAGTTATGCAGGGGAATAGAGAAGGGTTAAGCAGGGAGGGAGGAGGTTCAGGAAAAGGTAAAGGTGAAACTTAGCAAAATCCCTCATTGAAATGCTTGTGAGGGAGTTGTTTGCATGGTCACTTTTTCTTTCACTAACCTTCGACCTCTCATTGAAATGCTCAGAGGGGGTGATTGCGAAATAGCTTTTGTGCAATTTTTTTAGGCACATTTTTTTTGCGCATGAGCTTTTGTTGTTTTATGCTTTTGCCTTTGCTGTTTTGCTGTTTACATTTGCAAACAACCTTGTTGTTGCAGGATAGGTGTTTCTTTCCCAGGATGAGTTGTGTTACATCCACATGGGGCTTAACCTGCCTACAGATGTTTCCCATGCGGCAAGCTATGTTATGTGCATCATGGACTTTGTGGTTGAGCATATGGGAGGGCTTGACAAGTGTCGAAAAAAGTTGGTAAAAGAGGGGGGAGAGCGAATCGTGAGTGTAAGGGATGAGATAAGGTATGCAAAGGGGAAGGATAGGATGTGCACTCAAAAGTAATTAAGCTAGTCAAGGCAACCATGTTGTAACACTGTAGCATTTTTTGCTGTTGTAAGATGCACCTTCGACTGACGCCCCTTTGGTATGCACCCTGCAAACACAATAGAGAGCAAACCAGGAGAAACAACCATGATGCAAATCGAAGGTAAGGATCTTGCTGTGGATGTTGTTGGGGAAACTGATGTTGTTGCTGAGTCATGTAGCGTCCAAACCAAGAAGGCCAAGAGTAGCCTTAGCAGCATCAGCATGAAGGAGCTGTCATCAAAGAGGCTGGGAGTTGCTATGAGTGCAAATGCTCAAGAATCCCTACCGAAGACACGTAGTCTCAGTTCAATTGTGAGATTGGCTACCCAACAACTAAACATATTTTGAGCTTGGATGCTGGTAGGGGTTGGAGGTTAACAATATCGTGGCTGGGCCACAATACTGCTGGAACTCTATCAGCAGGCGCTGACCAGGAAGGCTATTGCCAGGGCACTGAGCCATCATGGTAGTAGGTCCAGAGGGTTAGCATGATGTCACATGACATCTCTAGAGGATTAGCAAGATGCCAAGAGTAGAGACGTTGCATATGTTCCCGATGGTGTTATCGTGGCATCGTGTACTACATTTGGGAACTACAACTTCCCACCCCGTGTCAGCACTGTGCATACTCGCTTGTTGTATATCATCGTAGATGCATGCTGGGGACATGTTGCAAACCTAGTTTAAGGTCTTGGTAGACTATGTTGTGCTAGTTTAAGGTCACAGCAAACCATTGTGATAATTTAGGATCTTAACAGACCATATGTGCCAATTTATTGTTGTAGCGGATGGTGGATGAGCTAGTTTAAGGTCCTAGTAGACCATTTGTACCAGTTTAACATCATAGCGGACTCTCTGTGCCAGTTTTACGTCGTAGTGGACATTTGTTTGCTAGTTTTATGTTGTAGCGGATGAAATTTGCTAGTTTTACGTCATAGCAGACGAGATTACCTTCGTCAGTTTTATGTCGTAGTGGACATTTGCCACCTTTTCCAGTTTTACATCATAGCGGATGTTTGTTTGCCAATTTTACGTCGTAGCGGATGAGCTTTGCCAATTTTATATCATAGCGAATGAGCTTACCTTTGCTAGTTTGATTTCATAGTATACGTTTGCCACCTTTGCAAGTTTTACGTTGTAGCGGACATTTGTTTGCTAGTTTTACGTTGTAGCGGACGAGCCTTGCCAGGTTTACGTCATAGCGGATGAGCTTACCTTCGCCAGTTTTACGTCATAGCAAACATTTGTTTGCTAGTTTTATGTCATAGCGGACGAGCTTTGCCAATTTTACGTTATAGCGGATGAGATTACCATGTTCATGCTTTAGATGTAGTACAGCTTGAGATATGAATGATTCACCAGATTTGCGAACTCGTTGCCATCCATGTCTGCCAGCTTGAAGGCCCT